>JAPYYQ010000767.1:0-49765 GCA_030522585.1 Anagyrus pseudococci | reverse complement strand
TACTTGTTTATATAAACATGTAATATGATACCTAAGCATATCGCGGCGCTGGCTCCCCCCTCCAGTAGCCGTCTCTCCATACCAGCTTATATACTACTATCAGACCGTTCCATCGAATTAATTTTCGTAACTCACTCCGATCAATAGACCGAAAACCTCCTCTCAAAGGTCCATGGAGCCAACATCGGAATTCGATATTGCCTCTCATTAAAATATCTCGCTCCTCCAAGACCTCAAATTCGCTCGATCTAAACATCAGTCATCCTACTCACATTCCTCATTCCGGCCGCGTCTCATCTCTCCTGATCTACCGCATCTACGCGATCTCGAAGCTTCTCCTTATCCATACCAACGACGTTGGTAACAGCGAAAAGGTATTTTTTTTTTCGTGAATTATTGCACGGGCATACGACCTTAGGGCGCCACGTAATCGGGGACGTCCCTCGCCTTATTCGCCAGCGTCTGACGCATTCGTTTCATGGAGCGTGTATACCATACGCTCCCGGCTTTAATTCTTCTTTTTGCTCGCATTGTCTCTGCGCCTGTCATGGCCAACCTCTGCGCGACCCGAAATGTGCACCTCGTGGCTAGGCTTATATATGGGCAATACACCGACGGGTTAATGGGCGCTCTCGAGATGCTGTTTGTTTTGGCTCGGCGAGTAATGAGTTGCCGCGCTCTGTTGTCGACTGACCTTGTTTCTTCTGCGGGCGAGACTGCATCTGGCGCGAGATTAAAATTTCAGATGCTTTGCGTGGTTTGTGAAGCCTACGCGCAGGATCGCGGGGATGGTTAAATATTAGATTTTTTTTCATATTTTTATTATTGTAAACGTTTGCGGTTTGCTTGTAATAAGTTCTTAATGTTTTGTAAAGCGACGGAAACTACCTATAAATTATGGTGACCACGGAATTCTATAGTTCAATGGGTTTACATTTTAAATCACAGTCTTGTCAAAACATACCAAGGGATTTTTTTGTTATTTTGCAAATGTCTAATAACTCTTAACAACCATAAATGGTGATTGTAAATTAAGCCAGTAGAAAATCAAACTTTAGTCGAATAAAAACAAAATTTTGTTTCGAAAAAAACCCATAGATAGTCTCATTCAAAAATCATCATTTTAATAATTTAACTTATTTAACTGATCCTAAAACAACACAAACAACGAAAAAACAAATGAATTTCAGAAGACGCCCAAAAATCCCCAAATCTAAAACTTTTCGTTTGTAAACATTTCGAATCCCCGAGCCTTACGCGTTCACATCGTAGCCCACGCCTCTGCAACATCGCTACCGCGTTTATCTCGCATCTCCACCTTGAACCTCAGCGTAATTTCATCGACTCGAGTTTCACTAACAACGAAAACCAGCCCACTTTCAAGGTCCCCCCCAATCCAACTCGATTTTTCCTCCGCAAAGTCACGCCCGTAAGGAGAGCAGGTCCAAGCGAGCGCATCGTCCTTGATTGCGTTCTGTCGATTAGCATAGCGCGCCTTTTCATTATACGTCGGCGTCTTTTTTTTCCCTCTTTTCGTGTGACGCGCTCGCGGGAATCTTCGGCCGATGAAAATGGAAATCACGGAAATGGAAGAGCACAATAATGGCAGCGGCGCTTTTTCAGCCAGCGCGCCCGCGTTTAATTAATTAGCCGGGTATTTATATGACGATCGTTAGTCATCGTTTGAAGGAATCGCGAAAAAATTCATTGTATTGCGTAATCCGCTCTCGGGGGCCGACTGTGTTTGGTCTTTGCGTGCCGAGTGGAGAATTTAAGAGGACGCCCCCTTCGGCGGGATTTATATGTGCATTAGTATGTCGAATTGATTGTTACGAGCCTATTGTAATGGATTATTTAATGGAGGCAATGCTAGTAACCGCGTGATTCATCGATTGCTCCTATTCATCGTCAGCCGCGCGCGTTCGGATAATTATATCTGTTACAAATGTATTATTAAGTGATATCACTCGAACGGCGTGCTTTTTATTCTAAATGTGGTTCGAAATATTTCAATATCCGTTTAAACAAATGAATCACCAAAATTGATATTGGGAACGTACGAAAAAAAAACTGTTCTCCATATCGAGCAAATATTCAGTTGGCGAACCTAACGTGAGCAAACAATAAGCTCAAACAAACGTCATCGGTGCTCTCTCTCTCTCGAGAAAATTTTTACCAACTACAAAAACATTGAAATTATTCGCCGTTCGGCCGACCATTAACTCCGCAACACTATTTATCTTTCCTCCGTCTTACGCACACGGGCATTAAAATCCCAACAAAAAAATAACGACCAAGCACGCGTTCACGTCTACCGTCATTTCCGTCGAAAACAGAAAAAAACGCGGTACTCCATTAAATCCACATCCAAAAAAGTAAAATCAAGTGATTCAAGCATCAAGATAACAAGCTTCGCGCGAGCAGTGCCGAGGCTCTCGGTAACGTTACACATTCGATCGTCGGCTGCAATATCTCGAAGGTATACATCGCTCATAGCGGCGCCCACGCGCTTGCCGACCTATACTGCTCTCGCACACCCACGGCCTTCGTAAATAGTTAGCTGCAAGCCGAGAGCGGATCTAGCCATGGGGGCCCCCTCGGCTCGTAATCTATACCGCGGCTGAGACGTACTACCGCGGGAGCTGACGATAAAAGAAACGATGCGCGACCATCCTCCTAACGATAGGCTCGTTTATTTTTGCCGTTGATGCCGGACGCATTGTTGCGCAATCCTTAAAGATGCGACGTTCAATCGAATGCTCGAAAGCAGTTGATACTCGCTATATTTGATATAGCCGCTAGATTCGTAGGCGGCTCGTGTCTGCGCGCTCCAGAGGTGCCGGTGTCGTAAACTAAGAAACGATATCGTTTCGATGTTTATTTTCTTGATCGACTAGTTTTGCTGAATGGGTCTGCATGGGAATACATTAATTCGCGAGATAGTGCTTGCTGCTGCTTGAGATCGCATGCCGCTGAGACTGTTATTTAGTTGCTCGACAAACACTCCCGGGGCTTGGATAATTTATTCTTTTGTAGCCAAGCGTATAACTTGTTAGAGGTTGGCTTTATTATTACATAGAGAGAATCGAGAGTTCGTAAATATTGTACTTTCTAAGTTTGTTTTTCTTTAACTTCAAATTTTTTAATTGAGATTCAATTGTTTTGTCTTTGTGAGAATTTTAGTAAAGTTTGTTATTGTTTTAGATGTATATATTTTTTTTAATTTTTCTAACCAAATAATTCTTAATCTTAAGAGTTTATTTTTATTTGTATAATAGTAATATATCACAAATTTTACACTACAGTTTCATTCATAAATTAATATTTACATTTTGGAATGGCTCTTAAATTTTTTTTTCTGCATCACACTTTCATCGCATGATAAACAGTAGATTACCTGTGCTTTTCTGCATATCTCGCTTATAGAGTCGACCGGCTTGGAGTACGATATTTGTTGTTGTGTTGCATGACTTGACAAGATACAATGGAGCCAATTTGGGAGACGCCAAGTCAGCGACTGGCCGAGTCTGGATTACGGAGAGGCTCAGGTAGGTATTTTAGCTTCGAATTGGCACGGTTTGCAGGAGAAACGGTTAATCATCGGACGTTTTCGTACGTATCACGTGTGTGTACATAAGAGTAGCTTTCAATTTTTACAAACTGTAGATTTATTATTGCTGATCACATTTGCATGTGTTACTTGTTGCTGTGTTGTTGAGCGTATTTTGCATAAAAGTTCACGACTTGTTTCATCACTGCACAAAAAGTAGTTTGATAAAGTAGTTTTATAGAACACGTACTTTTCTCAGTACTGTTGAATAAACCTGAATCTTCAGTCCAACAGATATTCATAAAATTATTCAATTAAATATTTTCGTTGTATTAAAAGAAAAGATAAACATCAGTAAAATCAAAGTTTTAAAAATTCAAATAAACAAAAACGCGATAAAAGTATTCCAGTCACTTAATTCAAACACCCGCGTTTCATTAAAATAAAACCGAATAAACACGTCAAGCTAAACATTTTTCGCTGTAACGTGCCGTTAATGTCGACTTGTCCGAAAAAAACGTCGCTGACGCCTGCTTAAATTCCAAACAGACAATAGCATCGTGCTTACGGAGGACACGGACAGCTTTATAATCGGAGATAGGGTCTGGGTCGGCGGCACCAAGCCCGGTCAAATCGCCTACATTGGCGAGACACAGTTCGCACCCGGCGACTGGGCTGGCATCGTACTCGATGAGCCCATCGGTGAGTATCGCTTGCTTTAAAATCGCCGGAAAAATCTACTTCGTTCTAGCGACGTTCCGCGTGTAAAACGAGCAGTTTACAACTATTAGAAAAAGTAGGCGCGCACAAGCTCGTAATTTATGAATTATTTAATTGTGCCAATTGATTCCCATTAAAATGCAATTACCTTGCTCGCGGCAGCGCCTCGCGTTTAAGTAGATACAGCCGAGTTACGCAAGACAATAGTCCGGCCGAACGTCACGTATATGCCGCGCAAAAATTAAAATTTTTAAGGAAACCACACGGGTAACAATATAAAAACGAAGTAGATTTTTCGTCGGGCAAGCGCGGGAGTCTGGTTAAATGGATCCATCGCGTGTCTCATCAATGGTGCTTGGTATTTTAGGCAAGAATGACGGTTCGGTGGCGGGCTGCCGTTACTTCCAGTGCGAGCCGAAGCGCGGCATATTCTCCCGGCTGACGCGGCTGACGAGACATCCGATCTCGGGAGCCGGACTCGCCTCGCCCGTCTCGCCCGTCGACAGCAGCAGAGCCAGTCTCAGCAAGTCCTCGCTAAGTAAGCCCCGGCTCAAGTACGCCTGGCAACGCTATTAGCCTCGTCATCGGCGCACTCTCCGAGCCACCTCTGCATGGGACACACAAGCACCGCTTCCTTCGCGCCTCCTCTCTAGATTAGATTGCGATGCCTTTTACTCTTTCTGTACTTTATGTCTCTTCTCCACGGTTTTCTGTCTATTTTGTTTTACCTATTGAGCTTTTTTTTCTCCTGCTCTCTGCACCTTTTTCTTTTTTTTATTGTCAATCACGCGCACTTCTCTGTTCTACACGCACTTCTTTTATGTTTCGCATTATGTTAGCGTGCATGTCGGGTTTTGTGTTGAGCGCTTTTACGATCATGCAGTACGAGGAAAAATCAAATCATTCGGCTATTGTTTTTTTTCTTCTTCATTCGAGTATATTTTCTTTGGAGAAAATGGAAAGAGAGAAAAAAAAGATGAATTGTGTATATGATTATTGTGCTTATTTATGTGCTACCAATTGTACTCGTTGGTTTTATGGTAATCGCTAATGGTATTAGTTTTAGTTGTATAGTTTTGTGTAAATGTTGAATTTTTATTTTTAAAATAAAACATTAATCATTGATCTAATCTTTCAATAAAATCAAAATCCACGCCGACGTTTTCAAACTAGGCGATCGAAGGTCATTGTCTCTCATCGATGTCTCTCTCTCGATCGGCTTAAACAAAAGAATATTTTTAAAATCCATTTGAAAATTTAATTAAGACCTTTTAAATAAAGTAGACGCGCCGCTCCATTTTAACGTTAGATAAACACATATCTCACGTCAAAGCAAAAAAAAAGCTACCACGTGTCCACGGTAACTCGGACGGCTATACTCTATAATGTTAACAAAGTTTTTCGTCTTTGCTTCTTTTATTCTCAAAGAAAACTCAAGTTTTGCCCTCGTCTCAACGTCAACGGACGTCTTTTCAAAATTGCAACAAAAAAAAAGTATTTTAAAAATATTAGGTGCTCAACGACCCTCATGACGCGCTTGACACGAAAACGGGAGATCGTTTAAAATAGCTTCGATCGAGAGATCATCGTTATTCGCGCCGAGTCAAGGATGAAGAGCCCATGAGCCGCGCTTCTTACTAATCGGCGTCCATAGGCCCCGACAAAGCAAGCCCGGCTAAGTGTCACTCGAGAGCGAATCTCGTTACCCGCATGCATCTATATGTATATACCTACGCACCTATATACGCAGAGGCACGTTAGCATGTGAACGCACGCGCGAGTGTGTGTGTGCTTGAATGTATATACATACATAAGTGGCAGCTCGTTGTCCCCGTCAACTGGTCCGCGACGGCCGCGCACGTATTTATATACATCTCCGCCTATTACCGATTATTATCACCATATTGTTGCATAATGAAAAGCCAATAGAGCACACAAAGTACGGGGAGCCCAAGCGAAGATCGGAGCGACCGTTTGCGCAGCCGTCAGGGCCGCGCTTACGGGCGCGTCTCACATCCTCAATGTGTTGTTCGCTAAATAACTCTGGCTCTCCTCCCCTGCCCCTCTTCCCCCCGCCCTCTGTTTCTCATCGCAGACAATTCGACGACGAGCCTGGCCTCGACCGCGACGACGACGACGACGACGAAGGAGCTGCAGATCGGCGAGCGAGTGATCGTGTCGTCGAGCCAGGGCAGCAAGACCGGGGTGCTGCGCTACATGGGCGCGACGGAGTTCGCCCCGGGCGAGTGGTGCGGCGTCGAGCTCGACGAGGCCCAGGGCAAGAACGACGGCTCCGTCGGGGACAAGAGGTTGCTCGAGCTCCAAGCCGACCGCTGGCTCCTGCGCGTGCGCTTCCCCGGGTCTCTCGGAGCCGCCCCGCCGAGCGTGCTGCTCTACCACGCGGCGCGTCTGCCCCCGCGAGTCCGTAGCGACCTCGCCTTCTCTCCCCCGAGAGAGACTCGGCGAAGCGCTCGCGCCCAGGGGGCTAATGCGCCTTAGGCATGATGATCACGCCCCCCCGTCTCCCGTGCACGCAGGTACTTCGAGTGCAAGCCGAAGCACGGGCTGTTCGCCCCGGCGCACAAGGTCAGCCGCTCGCCGTCGAACCGGCGCTCCACGGGCACGGTGCACAGGCCGACCGGGGCCGCGATGAACGCCTCCCTACTGCGCAGTAGGGCGGGCTCGCGCGAGTCCCTGGCATCGGTGACGAGCACCGCGACCAGCCTCGCCAGCCGCATCACCGCCGCCTCGACCAGCACTGCCGCCAGGGTAAGATTCGCCCTGCCCGACTGAGGACTCCTCGTCAACGCCATCGTCGACTCATCTTCTTCAAATCTTCTCCCTCTCTTTGTCAACCTCTCAACCCTCCGCCGCGCCTTTGTTTTCCTTTTTTTGGCCTTCCTATTCTTTTCCTCGGTCTTTTTTTCTTCTTCTCTCGTTTGTGCTCGCTATACCTTCCCGGCACTCCTTTCTTAGTCCTTTGTTTTGTCGGCTTGACTAACAAGCGCTCGAACAGATGTTTTATGATCGTTCGGCTTTGTTTGTTCACTTAACTTTTCAGTGATTGATGGAGTCTTAAAAGGTGCTCGAAGAATAGCTGCTTGGAGGAGGTGTATAACAGTGGCCTTTGCCGCGGCGATTTCGTCATTTTCAAATTCCTTAAAACAACAATTATAGTGTTTGCCAATTGAATACTACAGTCTTATTTCAATAGAAACAAAAATGATAAAATCCACCTGTATTAAAACCAACAAATCGCACTCGTAGTCGGTAGAACCACGGTATACCTCCTTCAAATGATTCAAACCAAATATATACTGTATGTAAACGATCAACGTGGCCATGTAAAAATTACATTAGACGTAGCTGATGTACGCAGGAAGAACGGAAGACGACGAGGAAACACGACGGAGCAGAGCAAAAAAGAAAAGCTCTCGAAAGAGATAAGACACCTGCGCGTTTGGCCATTAAGCGTGTCGTCGTACACAGCAATATTATCTTTGCATGCGCGACGTTTGCGGGCATGGTCGCATGAGCCCCGACGTCGCTTTGAAATTTTTCTCTTTTTTTCCTTGAGTTCGGCTGTTTTTTAGTACCCATGTGCCGTCTTACAATTACAGAGGTCCATCGCGGCGCGCACGACGACGCCCGTGCGAAAGACGACGCAGGTGAGCTCATGATTATTTTTTTTGGTTGTTGTTATCTATCCCACATGAACACCATTAGTCCTTATTTCCTCTCACTCGCGTAGCGGCTCGCTGTTTGTAATTATCTATATATACCTTTGCGGAGATTCTGGGACTGCATGCTCGTTGTAATGTTGTGTATCGTAGATGGTAGATGTATATTGCGCGCGTAGATATCTATGTATAACTACTACTCTTATGTACCTGCTCGCACCATGTAGAATGAACGTAAAGCTGGATCTTTGATGAATAAAATTGGAAACTAGTGTAAGTCGAATGTTTCGTTCGAGTTTCTATGCTATGTATTTATTCAATACTCAAGCGCGTTAGCTTTAATGCAAGTTATTGCTTTTCTGTAAATAAAATGACAAAAAACACCCTGTATTCTTTGAATGTACATTTATATGTAATTTTGCCGGCTAAAGCTAAGGTAGGTACTTTGGTATTGCATTTTTTTCAAGAGTAATATCGAAAATTAATATCAATTGGGTTTCAATCAAACGAGCTTGAAAGAAAAATAATATTGTTTATCATATTGGAAGTTATTTTCAAAATTTACGTAAGCAATTAACGTAACGCATGTATTAAAGTATTGAACCGTAATCTAATTTGATTTGAACAAGTCTAACACCTTTTTTTATTCATATAGATTCATTATATTTGACAGCTTAACTGTAGTATTTTGTATGCATGTATTTAAAAAGTAACGTATTTAAATAATTAATGAAAAAAGTGTATTTATAAAACAGCTTATGTTAGTTTTGTCGAAATTTTGTACCATAGAACTATTGAAGATTTTATAAATCTGTAAATAAAAACATATGATAGTTTACGTAATAAACAAGTAGAGACTGACGTAGTACAGGAAAGGAAGGAGGTAAGATCAGTAGCATGAAGCAACTCGTTTGCAGTGATGTAAAATTATTTTTAAAAAATTAACAATAAAATTGTCCTCACTGTCCTTTCGAAACGTATAGTTGTAGCATGTATTTTATCCAACGTCATTTGTTCCTATTATACAAAGAATCCATCTGAAAGTACCAAAAGCGTTGTTATCTTTTTTTTTATAGTTACATTGTCTTTTACTCGCATGAAATATTCAAAATTACAAAAATATACGACCTCGGTATTATTTGTGTATTTGTTCGAAATATTAATAAAAGTGCCGAGCGGGCAAGCCCATCGGCCGGCCGATGGCTGGGCTAATTCGTGAGTTTTTACACGCCAAAAGAGACTCAAAGAAATGTCAAAAGGTTAATACGCGAAAATATATGTTTACTAGTATTAGTAAGAATACAGGTTATGATTGTTTTAAAAAACGTTTTACTAAATCAATTATCTTTATATTATATTGCCATAAAAAAGAATATACACGTTATAGAATTAGTATGCCTCCATTACCTATTACGTGCTAGTAATTATCCAAAGTACCAAATAAAATTAAAAATTCAAATAAACAATGATCCAATACAGAAGTAGCAAAAGAAATTACACGCGTCATAAATAATAATACATTCCCCTCGAGGCGTATGCATTTATCCCCGTCGCACCTACACCACACGTACACACCCGTACATAACCGCACAACTACACTCATAAGCTGGCAAGCCTAACAGAAGCGACGACATTGCAGGACATACTGAAAGACAAGCAGAAGGAGATCGAGAATCTGCGCAAAGAGCGGGACCTCGAGCGCGATCGCGTCACCAAAGCCGCCAGTCAGGCTGACGAAGCCGAGAAGGCTACCGCCGCACTCAAGAAGGAATTCGAAAAGGTACGCGCATACACACAACCCGCTTTACATCGCGATTATTAAAATTTCTCCTTTGCCATCGTCGACGCAGTACCGCGAGGATGCCGAGAAGCTCGCGCAAGACAGCCAGGGCAGCCTGGCTAAGCTGCTGGAAGAGAAGGAGCAGCTGTTGGCGCAGCTCGAGGAGGAGCGCCGCAAGTGCGAGGATCTGTTGTTCCGCTTCGAGGAGGAGTCGATCAACAAGGACGATATACAGGTGAGCCTATCGACTGTCGAGCCTGGGATACGCAAGTATTATTACGTTACTCCTCGCACGTGTTACTTTAAGTCTATAATGGGCAAAGACGTATACCTTAGTTTGCCGCGGCTCTCGGAGTTGGAGTCGCCACCAGTTTGCCTGTAAATATAGGTATAACTCATAGACAGGTGATGGTGTCTGCGTAGTTTCGAATTATATTTTCTTCCTCCCTTTTTCAAATTCAGCTTAATTTATCCAGCATTCGCCAACTATGTTTATCTTTATACTATTATTAGTTAAATAAATTTTCTTATTATTGGCCGGCTGTTTAGAGGTTCTACTGTTACCATTACATAGAATAGCTCGTAACTCCCGCACGTGGCTGACAAATCAATGTCGTATGATTAACTATTATTAATCAATTACAACAGTATAATAATACAAATCACGAATCGAATCCATAATACCAGTAACATGAATTTCCACTGTGTCACACACGTCTTTATTAATATTCGAGCTCAGGGCCTGTCAATGCGACCGACGACGTGTAAAAGCCTTTTCTCTCATGATCCAAACTAAAAGACACATTTATTCGTTCATTTGATTTTTCAGAGCGACGCCGAGGAGCAAAGTGTGAGTATACTCTGGAAGACTATTGGGTCTGAGGACACGCTCAAGATTGTCACCTGCACGGCTTGCTTCGTCGCGTTAGAAAACTTTTCGCACGCCCTTATCCGGCTTTATGCTCTCTTTGTCATGCTTGCTGCGTTCTTTTCTTGTTTTCCACGCAACTTGATGTAAATAATCTTGTAGCGAGCTTGTGGCTATTGTTGACTGTTTAAAATTAATGTAGAAGCGTTATTTACCTTTATTTTTCTCAAGCTTTTTCTTCGGTCTTATGTTCGTGCTGTTTTCTTTCTTATTTTCTTTTTTCTAAATGTAGATTTATACTGTAATCTTTATTTATTATCGTTTGGAATTATTTTTTCAATGATGTTTATTTATTTTTGTTTGTATAAATCGATATGAAATATTTTGTACAACCTACCTGATTGCATGGATCTTTCCGAATTTCAGTATTATTGCGTTTGTAATTTGTTTAGTATTTTTTCTTTGTTAATTGTACCCTTATGTATTTGTAATAATATATATAAAATCTATTATCGATGACACACTATTTGTCATTACACGATTGAATTATCAAATTAAATACAATTCGTGAATATTAAAGTAGCGTGTTTTTTTTTAAATTTTTGTCAGTCTTTTTCGTGTGTGTTTTTTTATTGTTGGCTAAATAGGCGTTGTAAGCGAGGCAAAATCATTTTACCCCATTTTTTGAACGAAATAGGTGACAAATGCGAAATACGAAAGCAAAATCAAGGAGCTGGAAAAACAGCTGTCGGAGGAAAGAGAGCGGGTTATACAGCTCGAAAAAGACAGCACGAAATTGTTCGAGGCCGAGGAAGAGCTGATGAAGCTCAGACTTGAAGTACAAAATGCGACGGGCGACAAAAGTGAATTTTTGGGTAAACGCTTATTCTTCTTTTATGTATATCAGTTAATCCTTCAATTCCATCCCACTAAAACCCATCTATTTTTTCAGACTTACAAAAACGCAGCGAAGAATTGGCAAAAACGAAAGCAGAACTGGAAAAGCTGGTCGAGGAAAAGAGCAAGTTGGCAGAAGAATCCAGTGCAGAAGCGAACGACGCTAAGCGTAAGCTGGAAGAGCAAACAAAAGAGTCCGTCGAACTGGAAGAGCGCAAGTCGAGCTTAGAGCGAGAGCTCGAGGAAGCGAAACGCCAATTATCAGAGGGAAGCAGCAAGATTGAAGAGCTGCAGCGCAGTTTCGTAGCTGAGAGCACAAGTTTGAAGGAGGAGATCGAGAGCCTAAAGCAGTCGGCCGCTAAAGCCGCGGAAGAAGCTGCCGCTGAGCGGACGAAACTCGTACAGGCGCAAGAGCAAGCGTTGCGCGAAAAGGAGGAGCTCGTCAAGGCAAAGTCGTCCGAACTCAAGCTCGAGTCGCAGAAGCTCTTCGCTAACCAGGAGGCTGTGCTCGAACAGCTCAAAACCGAGAATGCTAAGCAGATTACGGAGCTGTCCGAGTCGTTTAAGGCGCAGATCAGCTCTAGGGATGAGAAGCTTGAACAGCTCACTGGGCAGATCGAGGAGAAGGCGCAGGACGCCAAGAAACTCGACAGTGAGATTCAGCAGCTTAAAACTGCCGCTGGGGAGAAGGAGAAGGATCTGCAGAGGTTGACCTCGGATTTGGAAGGTATGGGGGGGATGATTGAGGGATGTTTTGAAGATTTTAGGGTGAAGCTAATATGGATTTGCTTTTTATTTTCAGAGACGAATGCTAAGTTGAAGGCAGCCGACGAAAAGAACGCTGCGCTCGATAAAGCGATTGGGGAACTGAAGAGCGAACATGAGAAAGAAGTGAAAATTTTGACCGAACAAAAATCAAAATTGGTAATTGAGAATGACGTTGTTAAAAAATTAATTTTTTTTCCTGAGAAATAATTATACACAATTCTTTTCAGGAGACTGACGTAGCATCGCTGACAGAGGAGTTAAATAGTTTGAAAGAAGAATTAAATAAATTGAATGAGAGCGTTAAATTGAAAGATGAAGAATTATCAAAGATTCAAAGCTCGAAGACTGACGAGGTGGAAGGTTTAACAAAAAAATTCCAGAAACAATTGGAGGATAAGAATAAGTGTATAAAAGATGTCGCTGATGATGCTGCCGAAAAAGCTTCGAGATTAAGTGCCCTTGAAAAAGAATTGGCCGACTTGAAATCTGCCTTAGCAAGTAAGGATGAAGAACTGAAAAGCCTCTCTGAGAAAACGTCAGGTACAAATACAAATGGTTATTGAAAAATCTTTGGATTTATTTGTTGTTCAACACAATATTTGTAATTTCAGAGTTGCGAGATGCCTTAACTTTATCCGAACAAACAAAGACCAATTTAGAAAGCGAGCTGCGTATATTTGAAACTAATTTAACGGAGTTAACGGAAAAGTTCAACAGGTCCGAGGAGAAAATTGGACAGCT
Organism: Anagyrus pseudococci; assembly: GCA_030522585.1. Lineage (NCBI taxonomy): Eukaryota > Metazoa > Arthropoda > Insecta > Hymenoptera > Encyrtidae > Anagyrus > Anagyrus pseudococci. The sequence goes on along the minus strand of JAPYYQ010000767.1, from coordinate 36,761 downwards.
GACGAGTCAAAAAGAAAAGCTGGTACGTGCTGTAGTTGAAAAACTGATAGTTAAATTTCTAAAATGACGCTAAGACAAATAAACTAATGATATTATTTGCAGGAATCCGAAATTACCAGTATCGTCAGTACATCCGTTGACTCGTCCGATAAGCTGGTCAAATACAGCGAGGATCTAAGGCAGAAAGAGAAGGAGCTGGACGAGGCGCGCGAAAGGGAGTTCGAGCATCAAAAGTCACTGACAGCCGCAGAATCCAAATTGAGCGCCATTGAACTCGAACTAACCAAGGCCAACGCATCGCTAGCGGAACTTCAAGCCGAGAGCGAACAGACAAAGTCACAGCTGAGTACGGAGAAACAGGCGACGCAAAGTGCTATCGAGAGGCTCGAGGTTGTCCAGGCTGCCGAGCGCGAGCTAACGGCAAAGAGCCAGGCTCTTGAGGAAAGCACGAAGAAGCAGTCTGCGGAGCTGTCGGACTTGGCGAACTCTCTGAAGACCGTTCAAGAGAGCAATGCACGCCTCGAGCTCGAGCTGGCTGAGGCTCTTGAAAGGCATGCCAGCGAGAAGGCACAGCTTGAGCAGCAGGTGAATGAACGAGCGGGCGATCAGACGGCCCTGAAAGAAAGCATTCAAGGTTTGGAGAAGACGAACGAGCAGCTGACGAGCGAGAAAAAGGCTCTGGAGACGACGGTGAACGAGCTCAAAGACGGCCTTAGCGCTGCTAATCAGCGCGCGGTAGACTTGGAAGCTGTTATTGTAAATAAAGACGCGCAAATACAGGAGGCCGCGAGCTCTTTGGATCTTTTGAAGTCGGAGAAGGAGGAGATGAAAAAGAGCTCGGGAGAGATTAACGCCAAGTACAACGATGCTTTGACGGAGTTAACGCTGTTGAAGTCGTCCAATGTCAATCTCGAGTCCCAAATGGCGCTGGAAGTAGCTAATTTGAAGCAACAGCTCGAGGATGAAAAGAATACGCTGGACACGGCTCTCAAGGAGTCGAAGAACTATTTAGACGAGTTGAATAAGGAGTTAGCTGTAAGTTCGGAAAATAATTCCAAGCTGAGCGGTAGATGCACGGAAATGGAAAATGTGATAACCGCGAAAGATACGGAGATACAGATGTTGAACGGTAATTTGGCGACGGAAAAGGAGAATTATGAATCGTTGAAACGACAAGTCCAAGATTTAGAGACGAGCTTAGCGAGTAAAGATGAAGAAATAACGTCCAGTAAGAATCACATATCGTCTCTCGATCAAACCGTTAAAAATTTAGAATCAAATGTTAGTAATTTAAAAGAAGATTTAGCTAGTAAAAATGAGCTTATATCCCAGTTAGAAAATAAAGTAACGGAAATGACAAAACTAAGCGAAGATAAACTTAGCGATAATGTTAAAGAGAAACAAAAAGAAATAGAACAATTGATGAAGAAACACGAGCAGGAACTTGCCAGTAAAGATGCTACGATAAAGGAACTTGAAAATCTGGGTGGTAATAAGGAAAAAGCAGTACAAGAATTACTTGACAAGCAAAAGACTACAAAAGATTTGGTTGAAAAGTATGAGAAAGATTTAAGCTCGAAGGATAAGCTAATCGACGAGCTAAAGAAAGCAGACGAGTCGTCGAAGAAAGTAATTCAGAATTACGAAGAAAAACAAAAAGCGGTTGACGAATCATTATCAAAACACACGGAAGACCTTAAATCAAAAGATAAAGTAATCGCTGATCTTGAAAATACAGAGAGAGAACTGGAAGAAAGAATACAAAACTTCGTAGAGCAAATCAATTACTCAAATGAAAAAATAGCTCTATTAGAAGAATCTCAAAGAAGATTGTAAGTATTCTAAATTCATGCAAAATTTAATATGATTATTTTAAAGCAATACTAATTTGTATATTTAATTTTTTTCAGAGAAAAAGAAAATAAACAGTTGTTAACTAATTATAACGAAACAGTGGCAAAATTAAATATTGCCAATGAAAATTTGAAGAACAATAGTTCAAATGTAAAAACCATTTATTACAATACGTGTCTTTTTAATAGACTTTGTAACTTAATTTTTGATTTTCTTTTTAGAACGACGTATTAAATAATAAAGTTGTCAATCAAAAGACTGATGGAAGTGCAAAACCTATTATAAGCAGTTCGTCAGAGTTTGAAAAGTTAAAAGAAGAATTCGATTTAGCGAAAGGTCAGATTGAATTTTTAAACTCTGTTATAGTAGAAATGCAGCGTAAAAATGAAACGATGGCATGCAAAATACAAGTCATGGAAATGGGTATTCCTGCGCAAGAAGCCGACGACTATAATTAGTAATTATTTTCAAAATATTTTTAGATTCAAATATTTTTGGTTTAGATATGTTTTAATAATAATACTCTTGTTGCAGTAACCTTATCGAGAAGAAAGCGCTACCTCCTAGAGTGTTCTGTGATATTTGTGATCAATTTGATTTACATGAAACAGAAGATTGTCCTAAACAAGCTCAAGATGCGGAACCGATGCCTGTAAAGTCTGATAAAGAAAGAAAGGTACCAGCTCAGAGGCCGTATTGCGAAAATTGTGAAAGTACGTATAACGTAAAAGTAATTGCAATTCAGTAAGAACAATTTTTAATTAATTTTTTTTTTTTCAATTTCAGTGTTTGGGCACGACACATCGGCTTGCGAGGACACAGAAACATTTTAAGATTTTTTTATTCCTTGATCGATCTTGCCACCCTCAGAGATTTATTCTTGTTATAACTAGAAATTATATTTTTGTATGACTATATAAAAGCAAGGTTTACATTGATAATTCTGTAGTATATTTCACTGTTAGTAATTTATATACACGGTTGTAATTAACTATTATTAATTTAACTGATATTAATTTATACAAATGTTATAGCTGAATTTTTTCTTTGAAAGTAGGATCTCAAACTTTACTGTTACGGTTTTAAGCCAAAATTGACATATTACTAATGATATTAAGTTGCTGTGTTTAACTAAACAGTAATCTATAACAAAAATATTTATCTATTACGTCCATTGCAAAGTTCCCACATAAAGAATATTAAAAACATACTTAATTTACTATAAAGTGATTAAAATCAAAACACTATTAATTGTGTTGATGAATTTATAAGGCATAATCACAAAAAAAGTTATTGACTGTATTTTAAAATCATATATTCTTTTGCATTGATCATATCAATGTAAAATTTTTGAACATTGACTTTTAAGAAAAATACAATTTTGTTTGTACATAAATGTAAAAATTGATTTTTAATATTATAAGGAATAAATTTCAATACTTTAATTCACTGTCTTTTATAAGTGGATTAACCTTTTTATTTCCCATCAATTGATCTAAATGTGTAAATACTGTTAATATATTACATTATAATTTATTCAAATAACCAAATATGACACGTATGAAATGGATGAAGTTCTAAATGAAAAAGGCGAGAGCTTTGTCAAGCAATAAACAGTTTTATTTAATACAAACTATGGTACAAAATTTATACAGAAACAACGCACAATTTTTTCTTTATTCGTCTTTACGTTGCATTCTTGCTCAAGACAGCAGCTTCATCATCGTGTTTAAGTCGCGCACACGTTTTATTTTTTTGTTTTCTTAAGCAATGGAGAAGGTAAATGGATACGGAGAGGAGGGTACGTATAATCGTTAATAAAAACTGAGCACATCGATTTGCAATTATACAAACTTGGCATTTTTCATTCGCTAGTAGCTAATCAATCTGTAAAGACCGGCTTAAACGAGGAAACTGTTGGGGGGTTCGCGTGAATGAGTTGTAACATGGTAATAATCTGTTGGCTGTGAGAGACGACGAGTCTCGAGTTTTCTCCTTGTCTCGACGCAACTAGTCTTTACGTTAGAGAAAACAAATCTCAGAGCCCCGTCGTTGACGAAAATGAAAACGCGTGAAAGAATGTGGCGCTCTTTCCGAATCGCATCCAGTCTTATAAACGAGTAAGTAGGTAATATCTTTAATCTCTAGATAGCGACGATCGGCTATTCTCGAAGCTACGGCTGCTCGAAGAAAAAGAAAAAAAACGGAGATATTGAAAAGGGTTTCTCTACGTGTCTAAACGATCAAGATCCTAAATAGACTTGTTGCTCGTCTCTCGTGTCTCTTTGATATTGATTACACCCTATCGTCCCTTTACACTTACACAATTCGTTTTCGAAAACGTCGCGCAGTAATAAAATAGAGTCATTGTCATTGTTTGCTCGGAGAAAAAGAAAAGTCAGTGGCTCCCTAGGCGAGCCCATCGCGCCCGGCTCCGAGGAATGCCTCGTCAATGCGGTGCGTAAAAAAATTGGTCGTTGATCCACGAGGCTCGCGTGATCCTGCCGTTGCCTTCTCTTTACACTCCCAAGTTTAAACGGCCAATCTCCCAACCCCCCTTTTTTTTCTAAACTGGCTCGGCAGCGAATCCTTGCGACAGAGTTATTTCGTTTCTCGCTTAGGAATTACAACCAAATTGTTATATATGTTACATCGAACGACGACGACGGCGACGTAATGGTTGATGATATGTCTTGAAAAAATATTTTTGATACAAAGTAGAAAAAGTTTTACTCTTTTTATACTTATCAATGAGCTAAGCACCCTTTGATTTTTTTCATTACTCTCTTTTTCACGATAAAGGCTTGTACTTTTGGCTTTCGAGAATCACGATTCGAATTCGATTCGCAGCTTTTTAAAGCAATTCTAACGTACCAACATTCATCCATTACTAGTCCAGCTGATCATTCGATAATTATAATACAGTTATGATAATAATGACATTACAAAACGTAGCATGATACATTTTAACGAATTAATTACAAGTAGAGAGACTGAGTAGTATTGGCCGAAAATTGCTCGAGTCAGTTTCCTTTCACTAAAAAATGATAAACGCTCATATACAAAGTCTAGACAGATGCTTGCAGAATATCTTAGTGTTATATGCACATGAAAAAATATTTTTGCAACGCAAACATTTTTGACAAGTAACATTGAGATTAGGAACAATATACACTTCTAATGAGAAAAAAGACGTTAGCAATAGTAATATAACGGTTAATCTGTTTTCTTCAAAATATATATATTTATATATGTATATTTGAAATGTCATTCGCTAGACGCACGCGTCAAGGCAGCGACACGAAGAGTTGCAAAGAAAAGGATAAGCAGCGCCTCGCAAAATCGAAAAAACTCGAACAATTTTTTTTTTAAAGCTCTCGGAGTCTCGATGCACATCGCCTCTTGTGTGCGTACGTTATCGCTGTGTACACACACACACTTTATGCACAGCGTTTCTCATTATTTGCGTTTAATCGCGGTACGCCTCACACTAATGATCACATTGCTCGCTAAAAAAAATTGCTAATAGTATAATATAGTAGTTGAACGTGTCGATTCAATGCACGGCAGGCATCGCGGATGCATTTATCCTTCTCACGTGACACTTACTTTTTTTCTTTATTTTTCTCCTTCCCCACTTTCTAACAAAACAAAAATAAAATACAGACCAGACGTCGCGCGAAGCCCGGACATTTACATTCACAGCCTGACCGGGCACTCGCTGCTCTCTTTCTTTGATCGATTATTCGTTCGCCATCCGTTTTATTTCCGGCTCGATTTATCTAGTTTATTCTTTCGGCGGTAAAGTACAGTAATTACACGTAGGAATTAACTGCCTTTCGTTCTCTCTCGTTACAGACGCACATTTATCGTCTTACTTACACAGTATACCTTTCTCTATTCGACCTCCTCAGCGCGAAACCATTAAATTATGAATAATAAATTACAAACAATACACAGTAGCGACTTTATAAGCATACGATGCTATCGGCTATTCAATTATCATATAACTTTCGTAGCTTGATTCGGAGACCGATTTAATTTTACGGACTGCCATTGATTCAAATTCGTAAAATGGCAGTGTAACGTATTTTGGCTTTGAAAACAGTTATTCAGAAATCATTTGTCTTTTATTTGTCAAAGTCAAACTTGATTTTACTAAAGATTCTTGTACATATAAAATTTCATTTGCAATGTTTATAATCAATAACAATAAAATTTGATTGATTGAAGAAATAACGGTCATTTAATTTATCATTTATATTTCTTGTTTTGACAAAGTATTTTAACCAGACTTTAAAATGACAGTACAAGTGCAGCTGTACGCAATATTAATTGTCACGAACTCCATTGGCAATATCAATTGGTCTTAACCAAAAACTACATTTTCAGTCAATAATTATTTTGCGTTAAAAAATCATTAATATTGAGGCTGATTACAGCACGTGTACAATACTACAAATAAATACTTGACGCTTATAATTGTCCTGTCAATTGTATATAATATTTTATTGTATATTTAACAGTAATAAAAGAAGCAATGAAATTGGAAGTAACATCATAGCGTTAGCCACTGTAGAATTTGTCGGAAGAAAAAAATCAGCCTGTAATACGGTTTTAGCTATGTTGTAGGAAGATGTCAAGAACAATTACGTATTTCCAAAATTTTTGTATAATAATTTTTGACACTTTATGTAAGATAAAAATACTCAGATATGTTGTAGAAATAGTAACAATAATTTCAGATAATTTTTAATGACACAGCTTTTTAGCTCAAAATAGCCGAAGCGTTACTTTGTTATTAATATATAAAAATCGTAATTGACAGATCAGCGTCAAGTATTCATTTATTGCATTAGACAAAGATATTTTTCATTGATTTGAAATAGATTCTTTTTTGGCTACAAGTTCATTAAAATAAATTTTTTATTGTGTTACACATTGCATTTCTAAATTGCAATTCGAAGACTAATCACATACGATTTGAAACATTATACCCGTTAATTTACATCGTTAACCAAAGCAACAAAGTCAATCAGTCATAATGAAAAGTCTCAATTTCAAATCAAGAAGTCTCGCTAAATTTCTAACGCTCTCACGATTTAATCTAAACGTTATGATTATCGAAAAATAACTTAGTCTTATGTTCATTGTCATTAAAGGAGATCACACATGTAATTTATACTTCGCCCACGTCACGCATATGCTCACTTTAAAAAAAAAAATGAAAAAAAAATTGAAAGAATCTCTTAAATCCTGATACACATACATTTACATAAACATCGATATCACTACACGAGAAACCGAAGAAGCATTGGCGCGCGCTCGCTTACGTCGCCGTTTCACATGGTGTTGTAGACGGGACTGCTGTGCCTCGGCCTGACCTGCAGCCTTGCCAGCGGGTGCGTTCTGCCGTGTTGCTGCTGCTTCCGGCTCGCGGCCTTGGCTATCACGCTCTCCACCACTTGGCTGGGCGAGGGCACCGTGGGCGGCCGGCCCGGCGCCTCGGCCGTGGCCACGCTGTTCGCCGAGTCGAAGAGCGAGGCCGCGTGGTGGTTGATGATCATCGGGGCGGAGCGTCGCGAAAAATCCGGGGCTATCTTGGACTTGGCCGGCGGGTGCTCGACCACCTGCTCTCGGTTGTTCTGCTGAGCGTTGGAGCTGGTGCGCAGCTGAACCTCGCCGAGCCGGGGCCGGGACTCGGGCGGCTTGGCGACCTCGTACTTGCCCACGAGGACTTTGACGGACAGGTCCTCGAGGCTACCGCTGGTGCCGTTGTCTTTCGGCGGGCTCGGCCTGCTTGGAGGTGGCTCGCTGCAGCGCTTCGACGCGATAAAGTTCGCGCGAGCCGCCGTGGTGGTGGTCGTCGTAGCTGACTCGCTACTGCCACCCATGCTCGTCGATGCTTGGATCTTGGATTCGTTGTGGGGGATGACGGGCGAGGAAGGCAGGCTACGAATTTTAGCATCCCTCTTGGGCCGCTCTCGTCCCCCCGTGGCAGCGGCATAGCCCTCCTGCTGCTGGGCCGGATCGGAGAGGCTGCTGTCGGGACTGCGCTCGAGCCGACTCGACGATTTGGCCTCGAACTCCTTCTTGAGATTCTTGACGATGCCGGAGTTGCTGCGCGGCGGGCACTCGAATTCGGGCGAGTCCGGCTCGACGCTGGGCACGGGGGCGCTGGGTAAGCCGCGCTTCTTGAACATGGGCTTGTTGCAGAGGTTCTCGAGGACCATCTTGTGGTGCTTGACCGAGGGACACTGGGGCGTGTCGACGACGCTCGGGCTAGCGGTCTCGCTCTCGGACTTGCAGCTGCGAAGCGCCGCTGGGCCGAGCTCCGCGTCCCCAGCACAGCCGCCCGACAGCGACGAGGGTGCGGGTGCGCTCGTCGACAGCCGACTGCCGGCACTCCCCGTACTGCTACCGCTGCCGCCGCTGGTGCTACTGCTGCTCGAGGCAGCCGTGCGTCGACGCGTTGCCGACGATGGCGATATGTCGATGGGAGAAGCTGTGGCTGCACCGTCTGCCCCAGCATTTCGACAAAGCGTTGCGCTAGTCCGGTGATGCTGCGGCTGTTCCGGAGACGGATCCCTTCGACGCGGCGTGGGCGAGGAGTTGTAGTGCAGCAGGACCGGATTGTACGCTTCTGAGGGATTATCGACCTCGACCACATCCGATGGCTTTTCGTCGGACATCGACTCCGACGGCTGAGTGCACACTCGCTTCGACGTACCTGCAACAACACACACATAAATGTTAAGCTATGGGCATCTATTAGTTGCCTGCGGTTTTGACCTCCTACTAGATACCTACCACTCGTCTCTTCGAGCTTCTGCTTGGTGCGCTTGACGGTGCCAGGGTGCCAGGGTATCTCCTCCCGGTCGTAGGGGAAGATGCCGCTGGAACCGAGCGAGTCCGCGGGCCGCATGTCGTAGGAGCCCCAGGAGCTGTTGCGAGACGGCAGGGTCGCCCAGGAGCTGTGTACCGAGCTGTTGTCCATGACGACCGCGCTGTCGTAGCTGCTCCAGGAGCTCTGCCGACTCGGCGACTCGCGCACCCCGCCGCCGCCGGTTTGCGTCAGCTGCTGCGTCTGGGGCTCGCCCCGGCGCTCCTCCCGCTCGAACACCCGGTCGAGCTGGGCGCTGAACGGGTCGCCGTCCTTCTTTGGTTTCCGCCCGGCGGGCTGCTGCCTCGTCGTCTCGGGGCTCGCCTCCGCCTCGGCGCTCAGCTCTAGGCTGGCCCCGCGAGCGTTGCCGTTCGCCTGGATGCACTTGACCTCGGTGGACGCGGTCCAGACTAGACATTCACCTGCAAGCAGCATACAGTCAGTCAGTCGTTCTTTCCAATCTTCTCATCCCTTCTTTATAGCTTCCAATTACTCACCGTTACTGGCTTGCATCTCGCTCGGCTCCGGCTCGTCGTGCGCGCAGCAGCCGTTCTCGAGGATCGGACTGCCCGACTGTGCGTTCGGCCTGAGCCCGCCGCCCTCGCCGTCGGAGCTCGGCGAGGAGGGCTTGCTGCTCGCCGCCTCGAACTGGTTGGTCAGGTTGAGCACGAGGCCCTTGCGCTTCTGGCCCTGGCTCTCGGGCCTGCCGGCCTGGGGCTCGAGCTTGCAGCCGCAGCCGGGCGTGCTGGCGTCCGGGCCCGGCAGGTGAAAGATCTGGTTCTGCGACACGCTGTACGACTGGCCGTTGTCGCATGGCATCAGCACGTTCCGGGACTCGGTCTGCGAGCCGACCCGGTTACCCCCGGTGCAGCCTGTGTTGCCAGTGACTGGGACCTTGGCGCTCGAGCCCCGTAGAAGATCCTCGCGCGTCACCTCGGGATTCGCCGACTTGTCGATGCTCTCCAGCGACTGCGATAGTGGCACTGTGGACATGAGTTGTCGGTGAATTATTTAAGAAATCAGCCAAGTACAGAATGGAGAAGTGGTGTAAGTCGGGATTGATGTGTTACCTGCGGGCAAGACGTCCTCGGTGAGCTCGACGTTCGGCGACCAGCTCTTGGGCCGTTGTCCAGCCTTCTTGAGCTCGGCGCCGGACTGCTCGGTGAGCTCCTCCTCTTCCTCCTCCTCCTCCTCCTCCTCGTCGCCGGCGGGTCCGTCATTGTGGTCGGGCTTGTCCTGCTTCTTGGCTCGCTCCTTGACGGCCGTCGGCGACTTGAGATTCGTGTCGGACTTGGATCGCTGGAGCTTCTCCTTGTTCTTCATGGCGTCGAGGATGCCCTGGTAGGTCTCGAGCTGCAGTAGAAAGCTGCTGTTCGGCTTTATGCAGTTGCGCTTCTCCTTCACGTGCTTCAGCGCCTGCGAGAAGTCCCAGTTGTAGGCCTTCATCGCGTAGGCGATGACGACCGAGGCCGAGCGCGAGACGCCCATCTTGCAGTGGACCAGGACCTTCGAGCCCTCCTTCTTCGCTTTGGTTATGTACTTGAACGTGTCGTCCCAGTGCTTCAGCAGGTCCGTCTTCTCGTCGTCGTACACCCGCACGTTCAGGTAATTGAACATCCCGGGGAAGAAGTTGTCGATCTCGCGGGTCACGTTCAGTATGTGCCTTACTCTGTTGAAACGAATTGCGAAATTTGTCTTAGTTCGCTCTCGTTTCTCCGCTGACCCAATTTGGCTATTTTCCGCGTATATAACACGATATTGATCAAATATTTAATGTACTCGATTGCAAAACCAAACGCAATTTCGAAGAAATTTAAAGAAAATTCGGTCAATGTACATCTTCATTACACAAATAATTTAAAACATTCAAACTATTTTCAAACGAATTTAATTCTTAAGCATTACTTATAACGTACAAAAGAAAAATTTTAAAAAAGCGTAAATAATTCGATGAGCCGATCATACGCAATCGCTTGGTGGAATGATAATAAGCGAGCATACCCGTTCTTCTGCAGCTCCTCCAAATTGCTGGCGTTCCATTCGCTGCCGAGATAGACATGATCGAATATCTCAGTCGGCGCGTCCATCTGGCCGAGAATGGTAAGCATCTCCTGGTCGATAAACGACTTGAACTCGCCGAGGTCCATGTCGAGGTCCTCCTCCAGCCGGCCCCGAATGTATTTCGACGTGACCTCGTCGAGGTCCACGGACATCATGATCTCCTTCAGGGTCGACCTTATCACGCGCTCGGTCTCATCCCTCTCCCTAGGCCTACGTCAGAATTCATGGGTTAGTCGATATTACGCAATGATTTTTTTAAAGCTCCAAACACACGATTGAAATTTATTCTCGGCAAGCGTTTTGTATCGCATAAATTTCCCTATGACCAAACGAACCGGACGATTTTTTATTCATAAAATCAAAGCCGAAAAAGCGCGTTTCGTATCAGCTCGAAAGTTAAATTTAAGCGTCGGGACGAGAGCGGACGCGGTCGTTTTTTCAAAGTGGGCCGGAGATCCGTAAAGAAAAGAAAGAAACGTCAGAGGCCAAGTATGCCGACGCCGGAAAAGGCATATACGCGCGCTCCCGAAAACTCTCTCGGCTCTCGCTTAAAAATATAAAACGCGCGCGCGCGCTCACGTGAGCCTCGTCTTTCTCGCTTCCGAAACAGCGAAAATCGGAGGCGCGTGGCATTGCTCGCGGCTTAAAAAAAAAAACGAAGAAAAAAGTTAAGGCTGAGTTTTAAGAGTGACCGTAACGGAAGCACAAATTCGCGTCCCTCGCGAGAGAGGAACTTATTTTAAAGAAAGGAGGGTGGGGAGGAGAAGCCTGGAAATAATTGCAAGGCCGAGAGAGAGAGCGCGGGAGAGACGCGTCAACAAACCGTGCTTTGGCCCCTGGCCAAGCTAAATTCAAGAGGGAGAGACTTTTCTCCGCCGGTCTCTACTTGGGAAAAGCGTTGTATAAATGAGCCGAAGCTCGGATGTATACGTGAAAGGTGAGAAAAGTTTTGCCGAGAGAGAGAGAATGTACCCTTAGGGAATCGAAGCCAAGAGGTACTCGGGCCAATTGCTAACTCTCTCGTCGCGCTTCCCTCGATCTTATTTGATTTCGTTGATTATCGCGAAAGTTCGGCAAACACGATCTTTTTTTTTTCTTTTCCTCATTTTGTTTTCAATAAACATCGTAAGCCCGGGTGGGAGAGAGAAAAAAATATCGAATATTTATTTTACCAAGAGCAAAGAGCGAGATAAACAGAACAACGGAATTTTCAACGCAATTCGCGCGGTGAAGCTTGCCAAGAGCAGCAGAAGCGAAGGTGAAGGAGGTGGATGGATTTTCCACGCGAGAGAGGAGGGGAGGACTCACTTGTTTCGCACGCTGTCGGGCGAGGGCGGCCGGCGGGACTCGAGATTATCCATCGCGTGCCACTCGTTGAGGCACGAGCGATCGCTCTCGATTCGCTGCTCATAGTAGCTGACCCAGTCGTGCGACAGACCGCCGAGAAAGTAGTTCTGCTCGCGCGCCTTGCTCGATACCTTGTGCAGCGTCTGCAGGGCCGACCTGTAACAATGGAACAACGTTAAATGACGTTACCTCTCTCTCTCTCTCTCTCCTGCTACCTCACTCACACCCCCTCTCTTTCTTACTCTCTAAGCCAGATAACTAAAAAACATTGTGGGGAGGAGGGGGCCTTCCGCGAACTGTGCTATCGGATTATTGTTTGCGGGGGGACGGTGATGTTTTTCGTCTGGTCGTGCACGGGGTGAGGGAGCGCTTGTGTTTGTGCAACGATCTGCTTTTTACCTGCTCTGCGCTCTCCGGCTACTCTACCAAAGGCCTCGTTTACTCTTTTCAATTGAGACTAGATTTGGTGGAAATAGGCGAGTCGAGCTGCCCTTAGGCGCCGAGATCGATAACAGCGAGGCTGGGTATGCTCGACAAGGAAAAAAGCAAATCGTTCTTACACAGTTTATTCTAGGGAATGGTGTGCTTGTCTAATTGTAGATTTGTATGTTTTGATATTGATATATTACTGTGCGTTTTTTTACGTGAATAAGTGAATTAAACGTTACGTGAGTTTTTGAAACTCGTTAAAACCATTAAAGCTACGTCCAATCACCTTCTTACTTATAATCTTAAATCTAATAATCATAAAAGCTCTTTTATGATATAATAATACACCGATGGGACAAACTTTGTTTTCATTCGTTTTTAAACTCTTAATAACGAGTACTTTAAAAAATTTACCAAGTGCCTTAGTCGGACGCGGGCTTTCAACGAGTAAATTGACAAGTTTAAAGCCGACGGTCTGCCGACTAAGGCACTTCGCATTCCCTTTGGACACTTTTCGTAATACCCAATCACCTTCAAAATCTATAAACGTTTAATAAAAGATAAATATGGGCTAATACGTACAAAATAACATTAACAATGTTTGAAGTTCTTGATGGGTAAGTCTTTGCAACGTTCAAGTTGCTTAGTATCCCTATATAGATAAATTTATGCCACAATTTTAAATGCAATAAATAAAATAATACTTTGACAACGCAAGTTTCCATTATATCCGATGTATTTATTTCAATAATCAATCAATTAGAGACAACCGCGAACCGCATTAATATCAATCAGGGCAGTTCGATTATCTATCATCAAAGCAAACCACAGGCTTATCAATACCATCCAGCGGCTAAGAGTCGAGTAAAAAAAAGAGCAGAAGTTGATAACAGAGAAAAAGACGCGAGGAGCAGTCAAGGCAGAGCATCGCATCAAACGTGCGTCCGCCGAGCGTATAATCCCCCCGGCCGTTTTTCCCCAGCAGAGAAGCCTCGAAAATTCATGCTTGGCGGCGCGTCGTAATTTACCGTCGTCCCAGCATCCCCCGCGGGCGCATGTTAATTTTCGCGCCAGCCGCCCTCGCAGACCCGTAAATCTCGCGGATTGCCGGCATAGTCCCCCCCCTCTTCGTAGCTCTAATGCGAGAGCTTTTGCGAGAGGCGCCTCGAGATAAAGAGCAGTACGAGAGAGGGAACGTTAAGAGGGGGAGGTACGTGCGTGAGAGTTGGAAGACGTACTCGTTGGGTATGGAGAGCCTCGAGATGAACGTCCTGTGTGCTGTTGGCTTTTTATTTGTCGACGCGATGCGCTTGTTTATTGCGCAATCGCTGGACTTTTATACGGGGGGATACTGGGAAGGAAGTAAAAGTCGGGGACTGTGTGTGTGTGTTTTTGTAACGAAAGAAAAAACGGAGGGCTTTTTAAGGACACCCGTTGCGTAAAGATTGTACGGGCCGATGAGGTGGGACGAATTCATTTTTCTTTTTCTTTCTCAAAGGTTTTGACGAACGACAGAGATTTCGCTGGGTGAAAAATAATGCGCGATTGAATATGAGCTTGCACGAATCACGTAACTCGCGAGCGAACAAAAAGAAACGGTCCGCGATGATCGAATCGTGCGCTATTGCGAAATAACGCTTTTCAGCTCTCTTGCTCGTGTCTCTCTTTTTCGCGATGATAAAACCGCGCGATATTCCAAATAAATTGCCGCGGAAAATAATCGGCGCGCTTAAACGTTGGCAGCGTGTTTGTCAGTGAAAGAGAGTACGTGCATGCCGTACAGACCCAGGCGTATTTTCAAATAACTCCAGCAATATTGCAAGGGGGCAGTGTGCACGGTAATTCGATTAGCCGCGGCCGGAGCAGCTGCCGAGGAATCATTAAATTAACTATATTCCATTCCGGCCAGTCTCTGATCGCGAGATCCTTAATAATCTCCCCCGTTACCCCCTCGCTAACAGAATGGGATGGATATTGGGAAATTCGGGCCGAAGATTATCGGCGCGGTTCTTCCCACGCGTAACGCGATTCGCGTATAACTGAATGGCTTTGGATTTTCGCGAATTTGGCCTCTGGAATCGACTCTGCGTGTTTAGTCGCTGCCTATACGGCCGATGCGGGGACGGTTGCGCAAGATGAGTTATACGAGGGTTACGTCGACGCTGCAGAGGGATCGCCTGGCTATTTTGTAAGACACGTGTGCGCATCGGCAGCGTCGCTCCATGGAAGATATATCGAGCTGCGGGGATATCAAAGAGCAGGTGCGAGAGGGAGAATAATTTGTATAGCGGCAGCCTAATGGACGACCGTAGAGAGAGAGTGATTTTACCCGCTGCAGCTTTTAGGGCTTGGCTGTGTGTGCTGGATTATTTATACACGCGGCTTGGACCCTGTTTTGATGGGAATCGATGCTTAGCGATCGTGACCAAGATTTCTTACTTGTTATTAGGCTTGTACGGCTCGATCGTCTTTATGTGCAGGATTAATTCGCAATTTGTTGGTTTGATTGAAAATCGAAGGCGATGGGAATAAGTCGCGCGGATTAATGATTTCTTAACTGTCATTATGTAAAGCATTATTGTAATTCAACTGCTTCTTCGCTTCGGAGCTGCGGCAAATTAACAGTTGCTGAATCTTCGAGCGCGGCTCGCGTTTGTGACCTAGTCCCCCTGGATCCCCCGCCCCTTTCTCGACTTTACGACAAGCGGATATTTCGCAAAGCCAAATGAATACTAATAACGACTTTACAGCGCTTCAACAAAGTCAACACACGCAAAATGACTTTTAATTCCCTTATCCTCGGAAGAAACAGCTCGTAAAACACCGAGCCTTGAATTACGCATCCTAGACAGCTCGCGAGATAGCACATAACCGAGCCTTAGCTGCATTATAGGTAAGAACGAAGAAAAAAAAGAAGAAAAAAAACGCTCAGCCATTCTCCATGTATAATTACACTGGTAGGTATACACACACGCATTGAGGAAACGCGGCTGTAGTGAATCCTTGGGTGATAGCGGAAAGGCCGCATTTCCGGCGCTCTCTCGGCGAGCGAGCGAGAGAGAAGAAAGCCCGCGCACATATCATTTACGGCTTCCTACGGCTACTCGGGCTCACTTATCGCCCGCCGTGTGTGTACACAGACACAGAGAGAGAGAGACGTGGATCATTACGCGACTATAGCCCGAGTCACCGCGCGACTACTCAGCCTATATGAGTTTAGCCCGTGTGGAGTGTATACAAGCCGCAATTCGTTATATTTATGATGCGGAAATCGTCGCGGACTTGCGCAACGTTCGGCCCGCCGCGCAATCGGGAATATGAGAGAGGCAAGGGGAGGCAGAGAGAAAGAGTTGCGCGCGGATGTGCGAGGATCGGCCGGCTGTCTCGCGAACATGCGTGCGAACGAATTTATGGGCCTAGACGATCCCGGCGGATATGTTGCGAGAACCAGCTGCGGCTATACGACGACAACGCCTATTTTCTTTTTTTTTATTATTTACGTAAGTTGCTTTTAGCGCAAACTCGACGATTCGACTCGCCGGATAATAGGAGGCGCGGGGCATCCAGGGAAATACTCGTCAACTAGAGCGATACTCGAGAAGCCGTAAACGTCGGCTCTCGTTGGCGTGAAAATTGATCTTGATTGTGTGACGAGGCGCTCTCGCGCGAGCGTCGACGGGAGAGCAATTGGGAAAATTCAAGTTCTGGAACGAAAAATTTATCCGGTCGCGTGTGGTTAGACCGCACGGAGAGATATGAAGTGTCGCTTTACCCGTAGTCGCCTTGAAAATCTACGATCTCAAAAACACACCACCGGAGAGAGAGATAAAAGTATATACATTTTGCAAGTATGGAAATTGTAGGTGACAGCTTGCAAGGACTCTACGATGCAGGAGAGGAACAGGTCACTTTTGCAGACGCGACAAAATCGATTAAGATTAATTAAAATTTTGTTTCCCAGCTGCCTAATTCAGAACTTGTAGCGCTTAATTACAGCAGCGATTACACGCAGAGAGAGAGAGAGAAAGGGACAAGAGTGTAGCAGTAAAATGTTTATAGACTTCTAACTCATTTTGCCTTTCGGCTGTCGTATAAATCAGCTACTATACAGAAGTCTCGCAATTCAAGTTGGCAACGGTTAATAAGCATTTACACGCCATATTCTCTCCCGTACATATAAAAAGAAGATGAAACGATCGGCACAAAGTTTGTCGTAGGCTTACGATCGCTATTACCCGCTAAGACTCCGCAAGGTGGAAGCTCTCGAGTGCTCCCACTTTGCCCTTCTCCATAATCATCAAGCGTGCGCTTCACGTTCTCCCGAGGTTTCCCTCTTTTTCACGCGAGAGCTACCTAATAACAATGGGCTTGAAAAGCAGCCGGCCGCGGGCGTATTAGCGGCAGATAGGAATCGCTCTCGTGTCCGCCCTTTGTGCGTGCGCATAATGCCTCTCTGCCCTTCCGTCATTACGCGCGAGAGATCCCGACTTCCTTCCCATCATTACGCAGCCGAGCGGACACGCCGATCGAGAGAGAGATCCAATAGAGGCGATGATCCCGAGAAAGCGCGGACTAGGCGCTATTTTTAGCCGGCGGGATCGCGCTCGGCCCAAAGACAGACTCGCCCGCCGCCGAGAGAGCTTTGGGTATAGACACACACACACGCGCGCGCGAGGCAAATCCGGGAAACGTGGTATTTTCGTTTTCCTTCATTGCCGCGACGAACTTTTTTTTTCTTTTGGTTCGGCTCAGGAAAGCCGGTGATTAAGGCGAGCCCGGCTACCGTGTGGGCTTTTACTTTTCGATAATTACCGCAGGTTTTCCGTAATGACGCTACACCGGCCGGCTTGCGCAACCGGACGATTTTCATTGCGGCGTGTAATAAACACACGACCAATTTGCAGTGGCATACACACTCGCATAATGACGACTTCGCATTGGAATACAGCTGCAAATAGCCGGGGTAATGCAAACGCGTGTAAGGCGGGAGCTCGCGCGGGAACGGACTGATTTTGCACTTTCCATTTCTCCGCGCGTAGTTTATAAACTGCGGTTTAATCGGAAGCCAAACTCGTTGGATAACCGCGCACTAGTGGCGAACACGAGATTCCAGAGCGGAAGAGATTGGGTTAAAAACGTAGCGGCTTGTAAAGGGTTAACGTATGGGGTACGAGCTATGTACTCTGCTGTTACGAGATTAATCGTTTACGTTCGACTTGGCCAATTGTGGAATAGGGAAATTTTGCGTTGGTGGATTGATTGACTCTTATAGGCACTACGTGAATATTTTTACTAGCGAGTTTACTGATCGAGGTTTGCCTACGTATAGGTTAATCACGAGGCACAACAAAGTAAGATTGAATTTACGACGAAGTAGACGATTGCCAAAGTAAACGCGTCCGTTCGAGTGAGAGAAAGGGTAAACTTCATCTCTTTTTTTTTTCCTATCCAAACAAAACAAAGCGTCTTTCGCTCAGCAGTTATCGGGCCATCCGCCGTGGCGGCGCTGAGGCTTCGAGGGCAATAAAGGCGCGCTCGCGCCTATTTCAACAACTTAATTTACGTCATTAAAATAAAGAAAACGTGCCGGGCCATAATGGCGCCATAATTTACAGTAACACACTCCTCAAATATCTCCAGCAACATCGACATCGGCAAGCTGAAACTTATCGTCGGCATGAATCTTCAGCCCCATAGCTCGGGAGAGCAACAGCAGCCAACCTCCCCGCACACACACACAATCTCGCTCTGAAATATTATACACGCCTCGCGAATTTCCCCTCTCCCGTACACAAAAGCTCGGGCGTAAAACACAGCTCGTCTTCCCTTTACAAGCTCGAACCGATATGGGGGAAAAAGAATGAAAAAGACGCGTCATCTCTGGCCTGCGCTAAATAATTAGAATCGCCGCTCCGCAAATTCATCCGCGCGACGCACGAGAGAGAGAGAGAGAGCGACTTACAATGTCTATACGAGCGCGCACGCGAGGCGTTAAGAGTCACGCTCTTACGCTCGTAAAGTGCGGCTTGCGAAAATATGGCATTTTTCTCTCTCACTCGGCTGTCTCTTATCCGATATAAATCGCCCGCGTACGGCTGTGTGGCTATGAAAATACGATAGCCTTGAGATTCTGCGGCACCGGGTAAGGTGTATGTGCGTGAGGCAGAAATGAGGTATGGAGGAGCAAGCGCAGAAATGGGGAGGGAGAGAGCCTTACCACCAGGTGGAGGACAGATGCGAGAATATGCCGTGAGCGTGTATGCCTCTGCGCGCTCGTCTTTTGTGTAAACCCCGAGAAACGTTGTAAACTTTGCGTTCTTTCCTATGATTTTTCACGTCGTTATCGCGGCATCGCGATAAATTTGTAAAGTAACGACTTTTAATTTGTTAACGGAATCGTTTCGGTAGATTACGTGCTTTGTTCGATCTAGTTATGAATTTTCAATTTTTTTCTTTTGAAAATCAATATGCACAAAAGTTCGTTTAGATGTTCTCTAATCATGAAAAACGGCTTATAAACTCTTGACATATTCGACTCTTCCTTCCCGGGAAGTTCGCGTATTCTTGTCCGTATAATCCAGAGAACGAAAGAAATGGTCTGAAGTACAAGGGGGGCAGTACATAAAATGGAAGAAGGTAGGAAAAACAAGGCAGCGCACGCAAGACAAAGAAAATGGAGCCGAGAGAGAGAGAGAAGAAGGAGGAGGAGAGCAAAAAGTAAGCGAGTAGAGGGCAGGTTCGAGGGGATAAGAGGGGGGAGCGGTAATCGCGCCGGGATAAATGTTTCGGCTTGATAAATCGTCTCGCGGCTCCTCGTGCGCGTGCCCGCTCCCTCTCTCCCTTCGATTGCTCCCTCTCTCCTTCTCTCTTGCACACAGGTAGATATTCGCGCGCCGCTGGCGCATAGTGTATATAGTGGACGTCCTTGGGCCTGCGCCAGGGAATAATGAGGAATGTGCAAAAGTGCGCGTGTCGGCTCCTCAGCCCCTCCGCTCGCGAGAGACGCACCGTTTTACTCGTCTTCTGCGTGCACGCATACCACACACCGATCCCTTGATCCCCCCGGCTCTCATCACACACAAAAGCACATACTCAGCGATATATCTGACTTTGTAGAGCGTACGGGCCTAGTTATGCTTTGAATTTCGCGCTTTCGTGGGAAAGTCTCTCGAGCTCGCGGGGTTATCTTACGCGGGCAGGCGAATTAAAGTCGCGAAAGAAATCCGCGAGGCTCTCTCTCTCTCTCTCCGAGCGAAGGCACATAATAACAAGGCCTGTGCTTCTTATTAATGTCCGGCTATTGGGCCTTTTACATTGTCTGCCCGGCGAAGCTTTCTACATTGTGGCGATACGTAATCTGTAATAACAGACGTACCCATACACACGTTCATCATCATCGCAGTGTAAAAAGAAGGGCCACGGGGCTCTATGGCTTTTTCACGATATCGGCTAGTCTCTCTCTCTCTCACTCGTAACTTTTATCTTCGAGCAAAACGAGCGATATTCCGACATCGAGACGACTGACTCGAGAGCTTAGAGCGAGAGATTCAGAGAGAAGAAAGACTTGCTTACCCTTTAAGCTATATCCCCCCCCTTTCCCTCTCCAACACTTTCCTGGGCCCTCTTGCTCGTTGTTACCCTTTTTATGCCGTGTCTCGTGAGAAACGTCGACGGGCTTATATATCAGCGCGTGCAGACTCGCTGCTGCCGCTGCAGCAGACTCTCGTCGATCGATTTCGTTTTCCGCGCCGGGGGTTTATATATCGCGAGTAGAAAAAAAAAAACAGCCGCCGGAGAGCCCATGGCGAATCGAAGCTCGAGCAAGCTGACCTCATAGCTTCGGGGAGAGAATACATATACTTTCTCTCGCGAATCGCTCTCCTTGGAAAGCAGCCGCCCTCCTCCTGCCCCCCGTCATTCTGCTGCGATGCTGCTGAACTGGAAAAAGAGAATCGCGAGGCAGTGAGAGAGAGATGCATCGAAACTGTACCGATGATATCCCGTGCAGTCAGCGCCGACTGCATAAGAATGATGTACGAGGCAGCGCGCGCGCGCGCTTGATCTCGTTTTTCATCTCGGCCTTTTTTTATGTATTTTGCTCTCTTTTCCAGGCGCTCGCAGTCGCAGTGCAGCGAAATGAAAGGAGAGAAACAAACGGAAAATAGCGGGCCTGTATCGTGTACGTTCTTCTTACGTAACGTGAATATCTTGGGATTTAATTAAATCCGCACTATCGCTCTGTGCTGATTGAATTTAATTTAATTAAAATCCCATTTATCTACGTAACGCGTGCTTTATAAACATGATCCAAAGGGAATTTCTTTAATTAACAAAGTACCTGGGGATTTCCGTAAAACGTAGCGCGCGTGAAAATTACCATCGATCGCCGTGACGAGCGCCAAATTCGCACTCTGCGGCGTACACGCTGCTCTGCCAAAGACGCGCAGAGAATTCGATTATCCAGGCAAGACAGAAGAAGAGGAGGTCGGAGCTTGGGGGGGGGGGTTATACGATTACGTTCCTCCGAGGTCTATTCGGCGCATGAGGGGGGGGGGAAGGCCACGACGCGTCTCGCGTCATCCTGTGCGGATAACAGCACGGAGTAGCGAGCGGAACGCGATGGCACGAGCGGAAGGTCCATTGTTTGCCGAAAGTGGTAAGCGCAAGCGCCTTTAAAAGAAGAGCCCGTACCGCGGAATTCCGCTGAGCGACGAGAAGCACGTGGCCTATACGTAGCCAGTGGATTCCGAAAGAGAGACGTGATAACGAGATGGAGGAAAGAGAAAGATTTTTCGAGGACGATCGCTGCTGTTGCTGCTGATGTGGTATTCTTTTTAAGGAGTTTTTTTACAAGAGATAATTTTCACCGAGAGCCCAGAAAATGTATGACTACCGTACAGTTTTAACAGCGGTTCTTTTTCGTCGGTAAGGCGATAAGAGCGATAAATTCGTATGCGAGCGCGAGTGTTATTATTTAGTTTTTTTTTTTTATTTTTGGCTCGCCGAGCAACAACATGATTTTCTCTTCCGCATTTTGCTTAGAATGTTATTTTTATCAATGGTTAAGCACTTATTTTGTATTAATACATTTGGCAAGTAATTTTATTTGGCATTAACTTTTGCTTCTTATATAAACCATACGCTGCAGAAGTATAATTTTACTGTCGAGAAGCAATAAAATATAAGGCGGCTGCTTGATAATTTACGCCTTCGATAAATATTGGAGAAATTATAACGATAGAGCCAGAGAAACGGATTGAATTTAGCCGGCGTAATGCGAAATCGATATTTTTGCCTGAAAAAAAAGATAAAGAAATGTGCGGACCATCTCTTGGCGTTTAAAAAATGAATATTCCATTGGCGCTCTACCCGAACTGGGCTATTCTTGTAAAGACCTTAGGAAGGCCACGAGAGACGCATCTCCATTCTTGGTTGGTCCGAGCGAAAGCAGAGAGAAAGAGAGAATCATCAATTTTATTTATATGAGAAAAGCTCTTGCATATTTTGATATAGACGCAGTGCAGACGATAAAATCGCGGCTTTCATCTTCCCTCGTTAAATCGTACCGACTTAATTTTAGAATTCTCAAACTATACGCCGCGGCGATTATTCCAATGTTTGCAATTTGGCTCGATTAAGCGTTTCTCGAGTAGATTCAATTTAGAATGTATTGATAAACGAATGAATATTCGTTTGCGCTAAATTTTAAAGTTAAATTTTTTTTGTTTACGAAAATGTTTATAGAAATATAAACAATCGAACGAATATGAAAATTAAAAGAAAAAATCAATTTGCACAATGAAAACCCAGTGTTGAGTAGATTTCCGGGTACGATGACTATGCAAAAAAATACCCATACCTTGTCACTTGGGTTATGCCGAAGATGACGTCGACATAGGGTTTCCTCCGGATGACCTTAGCCAACCAGAAAAGTACCGGCAGAAGAAGCAGCGCCAAAGCGTAAAAAGTGCCGAGCGACAGCATCACCGAATCCTTTCTCTGTCTCTCTTTTTCTGTCTTTCTCGCACTCAGGCTCTCGAAACTTCTTGCCGGATTTTAAGCGGTAAAAGGACCAAAGAATGAATCACCGCGACTCTTCGTCTTTCAATCTTTCGACACATTTCACAAAAACAGCCATTTGTATTGTCGTATTTGATCACTCACTTGTGCGTTATTTTCACTATTTTAACCACATTTGTTAAGTTAACGCACTTAAAATTACTTGTTTATCCAACACTTGTCAAATACAAACTATTTGCTGGATCTTCTGCGAAAACGTTCGATTATAACGATCTGAGCCAAGAAGACGAGGGATGGAAGTTGAAAAAACGAAGAAACGTCAAATTCGTGGACTCGGCGTGCTCGCTCGACTTGTTCGACTGCGGCGAGCGGCCGAGGCGAGAGCGATCGGAATAGCCGCGTGCGTGGGTAAGCGTGTGCGCGCCTCGTCAGCGTATACAGCGGAGCAGTAGGCAGAGCCGCTGGTGGGGAGCTACCGGCTAGCCCGTGGCAACGACAGATGACGGAGACTGGCCATATTTAGTATTGGCGGCTCGGTGTCTGAGCGAGACTCGCGATTTTGCGCGTGAATGTCGCCGATAGCTGGTCGAACAAGTGCGGTCGGTGCGTTCTTTTTTTTTTCTTTTTTGTTCACCGCAGAAAATAAATCTCTGAAATTCGCATGAAATCGAGATGACGAGAGATAAACTGTTAGATTTATCAAAATCAAGAGCGGGCAGCCTTGTCCCGTTGGATAAATGAAAGAAAGAAAAAGATAGTGGGACGGGGAAAAGCGTGATCTCGCGCCTCACCTGTAAAATTCTCTCTTTGCTCGTGAGCGGCGGCATGAATATATGCATGACAACGACGATGAGTTTCGATGATTACGAGGTGGCTTTTTTCGCGCCAGCATGTATCACGCGAGAGAGCAGTCCCGGCGTTTCGCGTGGATGTGCTCGCGTAATGTGCTTTCACTCGGCTCGTCAAAGCCACGATTGCTCACCTCCGCGCTAGAGATGTGGCAAAGAAAGGTCTTGAAAATCGAGAATTCACCCTCGGGGCATCGGAGATCGATCGAAATCGCTCGAGGCACCGATATCGCTCTCAATGACACCGCTGCCTCGAAGAACTTATTATTTCAAGGATTAGACTTGTTCTCTAATAAGAATTGCCGCACACGTTTTATAATTGATTCGAAATTTATAATTCTTTTGAAGATATATCTGATCGGCTGGAGAAACGTCCATCTTCTTACTCTTTCTCGCGGCATATCTTTGACATTTTAACGAGCGAACTTTTACTATTCAATATTCTAAACTCAACGCCTAAGTCTCATTTCCACAGGCAGCAGCAGCAGCGGTGGCGGTACTGTCCATTCAAGCGTCACTCCAAGAAAAACGCCTGGACATTTTGCTGAATAAATCAAGTGAAAATAACGAAAAAAAATGTTAGGTATAGTCGGGGCGCGTGTCGTTCAAAAAAGCGATCTAAACAAAGACAAGTTTCACTGGCAGTCAAGTGGGTGGAAAAGGGGGTTGATGGAAGGGGGAGTCTATGCCAAGAGATACATCCCAAGTCCCGCAAGAGCGCTGCTTTCTCCCTTTATACACGTCTGGCCGAGTACCGAGGCACTCGATAACTTTCCAAATTGTATGCGCCAGCCCAGATTCCAGCGCGCCTTGGAATAATTCGGCCTTTGAATCATGCATATTCCGTTGAGCGAACCCAATCATCCCGTTTGCTAACTAATTCACTCGGGGCGAGAGAAAAAAGATTTAAGTGACGCGTGGGCCCCGTGCGACGTCGAGCTTTTACGAGGAAACGGATGCTCGTGAAACCGATAGGCTCGTTTTGAAAAATAATCGTCTCAAGCTTGTAAAAGTGGAAGTGGGAGTTAAGGAAAGGACAAAAGGGAAAGAGACTTTGTCGCCGTCGATAATGCACCTGGTCTACTGTATCTTATTGCATGGCGAGCCGGGGCCGCAGCGCAAAAGTAAATAACATAAGAGGAGAAATAATGTGGCTGGGGATCTGGAGAATAATTGACGGGACAAACGCATGCACTACGCAGCTCTCGCTCATTTTTCTTTCTCATTTGAGCGCCTCTCGCTTTTGCCGCTATACGATTGTGCAGGTTCAGGAAAACGAAACTAATTAAATGCCGTCGTCCTTGCAATTACATCAACGGCCATATAGAACTCCTATCTTTTGTTAGTGGAAGATTGGGGAATAAATGAGAATTGAGAAATTCTAACTGATCGATTTAATAGCGATTGTATTATTTTTCAATCGGAGAAAGCTTAAGTCTATTTGTACATTGTGCATTAGAGAATGCTTCCATGTACGCAATCGTTTTAATTGTTGCAATTAAATATCAGGATAGTTATTATGTTAACTCTGAAACAAATTACCTTCGGTCATTTAAAAACTCAATAAAAGTGTAAAATACAATGAGCCAGTTAGATGTTGTTAGTTTTTTTAATCTACCAAAGACTTAGCCGTGTCAAATTTTACCATCTTCATGTAAATGAACTAAAGTGCGTAATCGCAGTTACTGGCACTTTTCCGTCTCTAATAAATTTGAAACGTGTACACAACACTAAAACATAACACTCCTGGGTTAAAGGATGCTTTTAATACGTATATTAATATTTTGTCTCGATATTTTTTCTTTTATAAAAGAGACGCTACTTCGTTGTTTTAAAAAATTTATTGAAATACTTGATTACTATAAAGTTACTTTAGAACTATTACAAGATTTTGTAGTAGAATTTATACAAATATTATATTACACATTATTCTATAAATACGTTTATCTCGCTTGATGTTACATCAGGGGAATCGGAATCAGTCCTTTTTGTATACTTATAATTCTCAAGAACTTTATGGTTATCTTGGTAATGTTTGCGATGTCGTTCATGTTTGTGATGGACATGACGTTTTTTATCCTGCTTGTGTTTTTTATCACGTTTGTGGTGATGATGGTGTTCATGACGATGTTTATTGTAATGTTTATGTTCGTGTTTGTGTTTGTGCTCATGATGGTGAATATGTTTTTGGTTATGATTTTCATGTCGTTTATGCTGATGATCATTTGTAAGCTGATAGTTATGTTGGTGCCTATCGTGGTTTTCATTTTCATGATCATTTTTAAACTTGTCTTTTTCTAGATCCTTGTTTATGTCATGTTCATTAAGAAATGGAATACTACTTTGATAATATATTTTCTGCTTTCTTGGTTGTTGACGCAATTCTCTTTCTTCATTCAAAATATTACTTGCATCAGATTTTAAATCTGTATTTTTACTTTGTGTTGGTGAAGTCTTTGCGAAACTTAAGTCTTTTTGATATTTTAAATCTTGAAACAAAAACTTTCTTTCATTTCTCCAAGCGTCTTCTGTTGTACCTATCCTACTTGGTGACAGGTATGTTTTAACTATATATGCAGGCGATGGTTCAACAAAAAGTGCCGTAATACAAATCCATACATATCCAGAAGTGAAGATTTTTATCTGTCATGGAAAATATAAAAATTTTAAAGTTTTTGAAATTAACAAAACATTAATTTTACTCAGTATTAAATGAACGTTTACATTTTTTATTAAAAAAACTGACTTACAATTTGCTTGTATACAAAAAGTTATTTAAGATATCATTAACCTCTGATGTGTTTGTTTTTAGATTAATTTATTCTCAACCGCTTATCATATACCGTAACTTTTAATTCTTTAAATACACAAGAAGGACACAAAAATAAAAAAGACATAATTTTCAAGATTATTTATTAATCAAAATACATTTATTTATTTTAGTATGAGTACAATAATTAGTTAATAATACATTTACGGTGCTAGAGTTGTTATTGGAGGTTTTGGGGTAATTTTAATACGAGCTACTGAATTTCTTGGACCATTTTTAGGAAGTACATAAACTTTATTATTGTGGGTTGCACTTAAATAATAGTGAGGATCTCTGTAGGGATTATTGCGGATTCTTGAATAATGACTGTGATAATGTCCATGGTGTTTATGATGGTTGTCATAGTGATCGTTCTTTTCTTCATGTTCGTGGTGATGTTTGTGACCATGATGGTCATGGTGTTTATGCTCCTCATGATGTTTATGATGTTCCTTATGACCGTGATGGTGCTTATGTTCATGATGGTGCTTGTGCTCTTCTTTATGTTCTTCTTTATGTTTATGCTCCTCCTTATGGTGGTGTTTATGATGTTCATCGTGTTTATGATGATGATCTTCGTGATGCCCATGTTTATGATGTTCGTCATGCTCATGTTTATGGTCATGATGATGTTTGTGTTTTTGGTCATGGTGATGTCCATGTTTGTGTTCATTTTCGTGTTTGTGATGATGTTTTTCTTCGTGATCGTGTTTGTGTTTTTGATCATGATGGTGATGGTGATCTTGGTGATGTTCATGCTTATGATCATGATGATGACCATGTTTGTGTTCTTCGTGGTGTCCATGTTTATGCTCGTGATGATGACCGTGTTTATTTTCATGGTGATGTCCATGTTTATGCTCGTGTCCATGATGATGATGCTGTTCGTGTTTATGTCCGTGCTTATGTTCATTTTTGTGTTTATGCCCGTGATGGTGATGGTGCTCTTCTTTTTCTTTATGTTCATGGTGATGGTGATGCTCGTTCTTATGATGGTGGTCATGATGATGATGGTGTTCATTATGGTGTTCATGCTTGTGGTGATGATGATGTTTACCATGATGATGGTGCTCTTCATGATGCTCATGTTTTGAAGAATGATGGTGATGATGACCATGCTCATGTTTAGCTTGATGCTTATGCTCATGCTCGTGTTTGTTTTCATGTTTATGTTCATGCCCGTGCTTATGATGATGGTGATGTCCATGTTTATGATCTTGGTGATGGTGATGTCCGTGCTTATGATGGTGGTCGTGATGATGATCTTCTTTGTGTTTATGTTTATGTTCTTCATGATGGTCGTGTTTATGTTTATGGTCATGACCATGATGATGTTTATGACCATGCTCATGTTTATTTTTATGATTTTCATGATGCTTATGATGATGGTCATGGTCACTATGATGCTTATGGTGATGATTGTGTTTGTTATCATGATCATGTTTATGATGGTGATCATGATCATGTTCATGTTCTTCGTGTCTTAGATGAGTGTAATGTCCTTGGCTCCGATAAGATGCTTCAGGTGTATTATCCGATTCATATTGACTTATTGGTGCGTTTATTTGCGGTCGACTAAACAAGGTTTTCAAATTTAGTACATTAGGCTGCGTAATAAAATTAGGAAACTTGTCATTGTTATCTGCCTTTATTAAACCAAAATCATTAAAGTCTATATTATCGTTAAGTTGACGTTTTTGAACAGAATGTTCATAGTGTTGTAAATTTTTCGTTTCTGTTTTCGAATTATTATATATTGTTGCAGTATTATTTGGTGCCTGTTTAATTGTAAGAACTTTTGTTAATTTTGCTGGTATAATGATTTGTCCAATAATAAAGAGCCACAGATATCCGGATATAAGACATTTTATCTGCCAGAGATAAATAAAATTCAAGATTAATTAATTACATAAATGTATCATTAGTTTATACTAAAACCATAGAAACTTACAAAAGTTTAGCTTGTATAAGAAAAGTTTTTTGGAATATAAAAATGTATAAAATTTTTCACGCTAATGTTCCGAATTTATTTCGAAGCTTTCGTGTCTGCTACAAGTTAGCGAAGGAAAGGGGAAAAAAAAGAGTGAATAAACATATTAAAACTTTATTAAAAGATTAATTTATTTTAAAATTGTGCGATGATTTTTACATTTCTGTACATTTTATACTTATTAGTTACACTAATTTTATCATAAATGGTTTAGGTGAAGATGTAGTAAACAAAATTTCTTGATTATTTTTGGGAGATTGAGATACAGCTAATTTATCTTCAGGAAATGCATACTCCGCGTGATTTTGAGAAGCACCAAAATGATAATTTTGGAAATTTTTATGATGGTCATCAAATTCTGCATGATGATGATCGTTATGATGTTTGTGATGGTGATGGTGTCCATGGTGAGCATGGTGGTCTTCATGATGTTTATGGTGTTCGCCATGTTTATGTCCATGCTTATGCTCATGGTCTTCATGATGCTTGTGGTGTTCATGATGTTTATGATGTTCATGATGCCCATGATGGTGTTTATGATCATGTCCATGCTTATGCTCTTCCTTATGTTCGTGTTTATGTTTATGGTCTTCATGATGATCATGCTTATGATCCTGATGGTGATGGTGATGATGATCTTCATGATGCCCATGATGATGATCTTCTTTATGCTCATGTTTATGTTCATGGCCATGTTTATGGTGGTGACCATGGTGATGCCCATGTTTGTGATGTTCATGATGGCCATGTTTATGGTCGTGTTCATGCCCGTGTTTATGCTCCTCATGGTGACCGTGTTTATGTTCTTGATGATGGCCATGCTTATGCTCATGATGATGACCATGTTTGTGTTCATGACCGTGTTTATTATGGTGTTCTTCATGATGTTTGTGGTGGTGCTCATGTCCGTGCTTATGATGATGATCATGCCCGTGTTTATGATGTTGTTCGTGTTTGTGTCCGTGCTTGTGTTCATTTTTATGTTCATGTCCATGATGATGATGATGTGTTTCGGTTTCTTTGTGTGTATGATGGTGATGATGTTCGTTGTGATGATGATGTTCGTGATGATGATGATGCTCGTTATGATGAGCATGTTTATGGTGATGATGGTGTTCTCCTTCGTGTTTGTGTTCTTCGTGATGTTTGTGTTCAGAGTGATGATGATGACCATGCTTGTGGTGGTGCTCTGCATGATGATCATGTTTATGCTCGTGTTTGTTTTCATGCTTGTGATGATGTTTATGATCATTATGATGTTTATGGCCATGATCATGGTGGTGACCATGTTTGTGGTCTTGATGATGATGATGTCCGTGCTTATGATGATGCCCGTGATGGTGTTTATGTTCATGTTCATGTTTATTTCCCTCTTCGTGATGATGTTTATGCTTATGTTCATGACCATGATGATGCTTATGACCGTGATCGTGCTCATGCCCGTGGTGATGATTATGTTTTCCATGATGTTCATGACCATGCTTATGTCCATGATGATGATTATGCTTGTGTTCTTGATGATGTCCATGTCTGTGATGAAAGGCTGAAGCTTCGTGTAAATTGTCTAAATGTACGCGTCTTTGTATAGGTGCACTCGCTGCTGTGTCTATTTCAATAGTAGTATTCTGAAGTTGAATATCACGTTTATAAAGATTTGAACTATTATGCACGAGGACTTGAAGTGCATTTGTTGTAGCAACAATTTTTGAACTTAAGTAAGTTATCCATAAAACCCCTGATACGAGATACTTAATCTATTGAAAAGAAAAATATTTATTAATTCATATTCTTAGTTTAATCGTAATAAATAAAGTGTTTCGTATCATTACGACAAGATATTTATTTTCTTATATCAATTTTTCTACAGTGCTTTAAAAATACGAAACACTTGTAGTCCGATAAAATATGTAATTGTTTCGAACCTGAGAGTTCAAGGCTGTGTAAGGAAAGGTTAATCTATAACATATCAAAAACACCAATGGAAAGAGCGTGCAATTTTTCATCGAAAACGACTATTTTCTTGAATGTCATAAGCGTAACGTTTCGAGAAATTACCAAAAAATCCCAACGCGGAAGTAAAGGAACTTGGAACAAGCGGTCGGCTCGATAATATTCTCCCACCGGGCGCGAGTAAGTGCTGTACGTCAGAGAGAGATGGTGCGTGGTGGGCCGGCAAAAGGTGTGAAGAGAGAGGCACGTTGAAACACAAGCATCCGAAAAATACGTTTTTAGACGCAGCGTTAGTGCTTCTATCTCGCATTTATTACATATAATTTAATTATATATTTTATCGGACTATTAATTATATTGTATAGAAACTTACTAAAAATGGCTCTTATACGAAAAGTTCAGTATTTTATTCTTTAAAATGGGCATTTCAGAATTCTTCATTCATAACTATTTTTTACTTGAAAATGATAGAAATCAATTTTCAATATAAATTATAATTATCAAATAACTTACAATAATTGTTTTTAAATTATATTTTAATATTTATTTCGGATATTATTAAATTAATATTTTACGACCTGTGTACTCGAGAGATTCAAGCCTCGACACTATAAGTACAAAAGTGACGACTACTTCTTGAATTATTCAAATATAGTACAAGCTTATTTGTAAGTACGTTTAAGTTTCAATTGTAAAAAGCGCAGATCCCAGTGAAAAATTGTTCGGTTTGCAAGCTGATGCATAATGAACATTATTGTAAAAGATATCACTCACACCTGAGATTGGGCATAAAACAAAAAATTGTTATCCTTTTAGAAAACAATGCATATATATTCACTATTTCACTACTATAATAATAGTTTAAACAACATTTTATATTTTTTATATTTTAAAGTGTACTGTATTAAAACAGTAGTGTAATAAAGCTATAAGCTCAAAATTGAGATTCGTATCCTGAAAATAATGTGTTATTAAAATTAAATTATTATTTCATAAAATAATGTATTATTGAACTGGTCATACATTTTGTATTAAATACTTTTATATTGATTTTAAAATGTAATAAAATTAATTTGCGCAGTTATACGTTTGTACTCACATGCCATAGGATTCGTAGAATATAAAAACAAAACTGCTTACCTGTAACAAAGAAAAACCATAATTAATGAGTATTTTAAATAAAAAAATCCAAATTGTTATATCTATTCATTAATATCTTATTTTCGTGATCATTTGAAGAGTTGAAATTTTCAGATGATTATCGATAAACAGACTGCAGCATCGCAATCCACCGTAACCTTTAATGTTTTCTTCTGATTCCTAAAAAACGCATCGCTTGCACGCAAAGAAAGCTATAATCGCGAAATAGGTTAACAACGTGCAGCACGAGCGTCAGAGCCGCGCTGAAACCCGGGGATCTTAAAAGTCCTCGCGGACAAAGAAAAAGAGGCCGAGAAAAAAGGCCGCATGCAGGACATTCGTTTCAGTGAGTTCTCCGGGGACTCTGTGTGCTTAACCCCGCGGCCCAGCGAGATAACGGTCCGTTCGAGCTACACGCGTAACCGAGCGTCTTACGTCCCTGCGGAGAGGAGTCCAGCGCTCATTGGCCTTTGTCAAGTCGTTTGGTGGCGTTACGCAAGATCGACCCGCCGAGATTTGCGGAGGGAGCACCAGGAGAGGAAAGTAGGTGACGAGAGCAGAGAGGAGGGCAGACGCTCGCCTCCCGAAACGATTCGTTACGCTCGCCTGGGGCTTTCTTTCTTTCTACCTCTAGAGAGTGGCTCTCTTGGGCTTCCGTGTGTTTTCGTTTTCCTTTGTCTACGCTGACACGCGCGATTCTACGCGCTGCCTTAATTAAGTGTCTCGAGACTCCGACGAGAGCCATCACACGATTTTCGGACGTAATTAGGTCTAGTCCTTTTCAGGCGAGATTGCAGGAGAACGCTTGGTTCGATCGTTGATTAGTCTGCAACGACGTTTAGCGGACTCGGGCGTAAATCTGATCGGATCGGATTAATTTGTTCATTATTCAAGGCAGATCTAGCGGTTGGATAGTGCGCCAGCTGACAGGATTATTATACAATTAACTACAAGCCGAGTACTGACTTGGCGTAAATCAGACAGCGGAAAGTAAATACGAAATTTTTATTGTGTATTATTTCGATAGTGCATAATTTATCGAATGTTTACTACGGGCCAACATGACAAAAGTTGCAATTTTTTTCCAGCTGTCTGGCACGATCGATTTATCAAGAATGACTAGCGACAACAAGTTGCTGAAATTCTATATTAGCTTGCGAATGCGTAATTATATTCAAGACGCAGAGAGCAACGTGAAATTCAAAAGCGTCACTTCGGCACTGCTATGAGTTTGCACGTATGATTAATCCCGAGCGCGAATATACGGGATGAACATATTGTCGAAACTAGTTAACGGCTGGGGCTCGGGTCCGTTAGTGCGAACTGTCGACAAAGTCATCCTCTTCTACGACGATGACATTGATATTTCGAGCGAGCGAATTAACAACACACATGAAAATGCAGACTCGTTCACAAAGTGGGCCAAATCGGTATGTCGGAAGAAGAAAGGCGGGAAGGTGTAGGAGGATCAATCGTCTCGTCATTTGGCTTTGTTTTTTTGTTCCGTGCCTTCACGATTGGCGAACGGACATCCGATAACAAATTTAAAAGCACACTCCGCAC
Organism: Anagyrus pseudococci; assembly: GCA_030522585.1. NCBI lineage: Eukaryota > Metazoa > Arthropoda > Insecta > Hymenoptera > Encyrtidae > Anagyrus > Anagyrus pseudococci. The sequence continues at coordinate 3,867 of JAPYYQ010000767.1, read as the reverse complement.
GGCCATGGGTTGTCCGTTATCCGCATGAATACGCCTCCTGCGGTGCTCTGACGCTAACGAAGTTCAGTTGCTCCGCGCGTGCGTAATTAACTCTCACTGCTATCGATTTATGTCTGTTTAATGCGTTATTTATAATGTTGTCAGAGCTGGCGGTGTAAGAGAATAACGTTGAGAATGCCGTAGAAAAATGACGCGCGATCTTTTAAATCATATCGCGAGTATCGCTTTATTTAAATTTGCGAAAGATACAGCAAATCGTAAAGGGGCAATTAAAATTGTAAAAAAAAAATGTAAATGTGTAAAAAAAGCTTTGATAAGTTTAATGCAGAGCAGTTAAATTCGCCGCAATGCAATTAAATAATTATCAAAATAAAAAATATTAATTGCAGCTTATGATTGTTATATGTTAAACGTAAGTAAAGTGAATATAATTATAAATGCGATACTAAAAATATTCATAAACGGTGGAATTGAAGATTATCTTTGCAGTAAGAATATCTTGTATAAACGCAGTCAATTAACTACGTTTAACGTAAACGAGTAACAAATATATAAATAAAAATTGACGCAGGTGACCGGATAAAATCGAAATTTTCACATTCAACTCGCGCGCTTGAAAGGTAAAAAGGCAAAAAAATTGATAGTGCATTTTATAGGTCCGTACAGGAAAGAAGAAATCTCTTCTCTGGTTCTTCAAAATTGTAAATTACAACTTGGAGCTGGCAATGACGATCTTGTCGGCGCGTTTTACGAGCGCATGCTCTCAAAGCGTGTGCGAGTCGTTTATAGTACGATGCAACGTGTCGCTGGGCCGTTGGAGAGATTTTAAGAGCCGAACTAATGCGGACGAAAGTTAAATAACGAAATAAAGCGCATACTCGGTGGTTCGCGCGCGAGCAATTCCATGTCAGAGGTAAAAGCGCCCAGCGATATTCCGAGTGCCAGCATTACCACAGCGGGAGGGTATGGTGTGCAAGTTATTGATTGTAAATTGTCCCTGGAGATGATTCAGGCTGATTTTGTGTGCGGATATACTTGGACGGCATTTATTTCTTTATCATAGGCAAGTTTTAATACAGCTATTTCATTGGTCGCTTTCGTCGCTTTAAAATACGTCGAACGCGCGGCATTTCGAAAAATAACAGCTTGGATCGATGTAGGCCATCTGAAACATTAGTATCCTCCTCGTGACCGTATCTGCAGAGAGCTGGTGTCGTGGCCGATGTCTATAAGCAAAGTTTCAGCGAGTCTCCTTTTGTCTACAGCGAGGCTTCTTTATTCCATCGACAAATAGATTTTATCAATATTTTTCTCCCTTCCTCGTTTTCCGTACATAGAAGCCTGTCGGCGAGTCATTTGACAGCGCTGGAACTATCTCGAATTCAATACAACTATCGTCGTTATTGAGCCCTGTCGATTGGAATTACAATACGTGTAAACAATTGCCCCTAAGCGGAAACACCGAGGGACAATTGTTTTTCACCGGAGTCAGAGCGAGACTTGGACGCGACAAGCTACCGGTATTTCAAAGTTTGAGAAAATGAATTCTTTTCTATTTCAGTCAACTTAAGTCAAAAATAAAAAAAACAAAATATTCCGAGAGTCGAAAACTCTAGGTTGAAAAAACATAAGATTCATCTGCTACGAGATATACCCGCGAGCCTTTATACACCAAACACGGGCCTCGAGTTAAAAATGTGCCTAAGCGCCTCGGGAGTTCCGGGTCCAGAAAGATCTTCAACGGCAGAGAACAGCTCGAAGCGATTCAAAAACACGTATACACAATCGGACGTACACGTATACCGGCTTTGCTCTCCCGCGAGAATACACGTGTGCACGTGTTTCTCGTTCTCCTCGTCGCTGACCTGAAAACGACCCGCGTGACATCGTTTACCAAAGACAGAAGCGAGCTCGAGAGAACCGGATCGCGGCACTGCGCGCGGAAACTGTAACGTACAAAGCCGCGATATGCTGCCACGAGACCGCCAAGAGTCACGGACGAGGGGAGGCAGGGTGGGGGAGGAGCGGGAGGATGGGTCTCGCGCGCGCGCGCCGATGTACGGGCTTGGCTATTGTCGTATAGATTTATGGATCGCGCGCGTTAATATGTAGAAGGAGGCACGGCGCGTACTCTTGCGCCGTTTCGAAGATTTCACGGTGCGCTGCTGCTGATACACAGAGGAGGAGCGCTTGGGCTGCGAGAGGAGGGGGTATGGGTGTCTCTCTACACTGACGCTTACGATTCCCGGCTCGATAAACTCGCTGCTCGCTGCTCGTAAATTTACATGAAATTTAACGAGAATCATTTCGCCGTGAATTCCTCGAATGATCATTGTTGGATCGAAAGTGATTTTGCCGCGCGCAAAGAAAACTCGTCCCTTTGTCTATGTGCCCTGTGTGTGCTCCTAGAGGCTCATTCAAGTGTCAGTTTAACTTTATAACTGTCGGATTAAATGTTTCTTTGTTTAATTTTCGTTACATTCAATTGTTCCGAGTGTTTGAGCTTATTATTATTTAAGAAGCCATCTCGAATTCGGAGGGAGAGGATGTGGGTCGAGAAGTCAGTTCAATTAAAATTTTATTTTTGCGCCACTTTTGCGCGAAAATATGCGCGAGAGCAAAAAAAAAACTGTGCGCCTACGTAATTCCAAAAATTCGCTAGATTAGATAATTGACCGAACATTTTTCGAGACTCCGGGTTTTCTCTCCATTAACACGGTTTTCCAACAAGTTTTCTCACAAAAACTCGATCGGACTTAATCATGTTATAGGCTTCTTGCTACGACTTTTTCCATGTTCAACGAGCTTTCGAACGACATACCGTAAAACTTTTAAATACCTTTTCCACAAAGCGCCAGCATTTTTCAACAATTTTCCACTTACGAGAAATTCAATTACTTGTCAAGACAAAAAGAAAAAATAACGCAAAAGACGAAAAATATCGTTATTAATCTTATGAAAAGTAGCTGGTTCTGGTCAGCATCTCCGTATCCTTTTCCTCGCGCATTCTACTTCTGCAAGGGGTCGGGCCGCACGCGATCTCTCGCGTATAGAAAGGGACGTGGACTTATGTTCCCGGCGCAGCGCTCGTTACCTTTTTCCGCGTGCACGCAGGGACTTGGATCGCCGCAGCCTCTTGACCTTGATTAGAGCCAAGCCGATTTATACGAGCAAGAGAGAGAGAGAGAGAGAGAGAGAGAGAGAGAGAGAGAGAGAGAGCATGCGTACCTCGCAGCAGCAGCCCCGCCGCCGTTACCTCGATCTCGCGCCGATCGATCTTTCTCTCTTTCTCCCTCTTGTGAGCGCACCCGCGCGCGCGTGTGTGTACGAGGGGGGCAAAAAATCGGCCGATCGAAATAAGAGATTCACGACGGCAGGCTACTTACGGACAGATATATCGGCCTCCTCTCTCTCCCTCGCTCTCGAGCGTCTCCGTTTTACTAGCTGCAAGCAGCGAGATACTTTAACCCTGAACGGCGGATCTTAACGATCTCATAAATCAGCGAGGGCAAGCGCGCGGCCGATCCATCTGTACGCGCCTCCAGCTCCGTCCCATATTTGTGCGTCGTCGGCGAGCCCCAGAGAGAGAGAGAGAGAGAGAGAGAGAGAGAGAGAGAGCCTGCGCGCTCTCGCCACGAGAATGACGAGCCGTTAAGCCACGCGAGAGCCACCGTCTCTATGCGATCCTTCGGTAGCTCTCTACCCTTCAGCCACGCAATGTAGACCGCCTAGTAGTCACGATCATTGGCCATTCACCAACTACGATCTTTTTTTTTTTTTTTTTTTTTTTTTTTTTTTTTTTTTTTTTTTTTTTTTTTTTTTTTTTTTTTTATTTTTTTTTGTGTATCTTTTTTTTTTTTTTTTTAT
>JAPYYQ010000766.1:0-67601 GCA_030522585.1 Anagyrus pseudococci | reverse complement strand
TAAATAAGAATTTTTATATACTATTAAATGTATTTCTTAAATCTAGACTATTGCTAATGTTACCACCATCAACTCCCTATGTGGATAAATTAGCATTAGGAGAAGAAATTCCAGCTGGTCCTTTGCTTCTTCATTCTTTGATCTGGGGTCCTAGAACTGCTTATAAAACGTTTGCTGGTTGGATGAAGGTAATTGACGTTGTTACTAATGTACTATTTTAATTAAAAACATGCAAAATACGAAATAAAATTTTATTACAGGACTGTTTGGTCAAACAAGGAATGTATACACAATACGCCGAAAATTTGCTAAAGACAGTTTCTTCTACAGTTGATTCTCTAAAATATGATATAGCAATTGCTAAGAATTGCATTAAATCTTTAAAACCGGAAATTAGTGCTACTGAGAAAATAATACCAAAATCGTCTTTACCAAAATTAAGTTCTCTTTGCATTTTGTCTGCAGTTATTGGAAAATTGCAAGTTTTAATGGATGACAATTTCGAAGCGGCTAGGTAAATTCATTAGTTAATTACTAGTTATATCTCCTTGTCAAGTTCTTATTAAATTAATATTGGATTATTACAGGGTTCAACAATCTTCAGATTCTACTGCAATTGTAAATAAACTAGTAGTAGACATATTGCCACATATTTTGTCTCTGACAGACGCGATTTTAGCCTCTTGCCGATCTAGTATTTTGTACCAAATTCAAGATACTTCGGAAAGCAGTAAAAATTATACCGTTAGAGATTTTCTCGTGCTCGATGAAGTAATTTGTATGAGTGGTGCCAGTTGGGCAAATGAAGCTGGACTAATTAGTATGCTACCAAATAACGTGCGATCTGTGCTGGATAAGTGGAAAGCCATAAATGTTGCTCATGTGCAATGGGTGTGTATTTCAGATAATTTTATACCTATATACTTTCTTTACTTATGAAGCTAATTATTCTAAATTTTCTAATAATTACATCTAAATTTTATTTTTAGAATACATATGCTAATGATATAATACCTGCTGAGAGTTACATTTTGGCTACTATAAATCATCATATTAGTTCATTATCAGAATCTGGTTCTTTTTCTATAAATCCATCATTAAAGAATTTACTTCATTCTTTGGTTACATTTATTATGGAATACATGCCGTAAGTTTTTGATATTTGTAATCTATATCATTATCAATGATTATTAAAAATAATTTAATATATTTTTTAATTTTTAATAATCTGCAGTATTGCAACACCTCAAGAAAATCCCGATATTCGAAATCATGCTATTGACATCCTCATCTCTCTGACAATGGATATGAGAACAGAGAATTTCCACGGAATATTGTCGAAATTATTGAGTCCCTTGGTTGGAGATCCTGAAAGTGAAGCTCGACAAATTCGGGAACATTTGTTTGTACTTAATCACACCTACAACTTGATTGTGGATTATACAAGTAATTCAGAAGACACAATCAAGTAAGCCAAAACTTCAACATTAACGTTTTATAATCTCATAATGTTGCTTTATAATATTAAGTATTTTATTTTATTTTGCAGCATATCAATTGATGGAAAGATATTGAAACACTGTATAAAATACTGGGAACAACTGCTGGAAAAGCCAGTTGGCTGCAAAGCATTAGATCAATTTTTCGCGCCTAGTACAAACAGAACGCTTGTATCAGTTCTTCTTTCCATAGCATCACCCCAGTCATCCCAACAATTCAGCAATCATGTGCTGCACTTCTTTAACAAACTTTTCAAAGCTGGTACGTCTTCATCGATACCATACGTAAAAATATTTTAATAATTATAAAATTAACAAAATATTACTTTTTTAATCAACAGCTGAAAAAGATAACGAGGGTAATCTTGATCGACTGTGTAGATCGGTATCAAATCTCGCCAAAGTAGAAAATGAAAAACTTCAATCCTGGCTAGCTCACGTTATTCTTGGTTCAGCAAGTCTATCTCCAAGCGCGTCTGCTGCAAATGTGCTGACCCCAACAACTTCGACTGCTGCTACGTATGAAAACAATATTAACAATTTATTTTTAAATAACAACTTTGATACTAAATATGACAGTTAAAATAAAATATAATTTTAGGGCAACTCCTGGTGCTTCGACTGGCGAAGAGACACCTAAAAATGATACATCGAACAACGCGTCCAACAACGAACAAACTACCGTTCAAGGGCAGTGGTCTCTGTTAACGGATACTTCACCGCCAAGCAATCAACCGTCAACATCGAATGATGAGCAGCAATCTTTACAAGAAAATAACCAATTACTTCGAGCTCTGACAAATTACATTGTCAAAGAAAATAGGTAGATTTCTTTAATTTCGCAATATAGATTAGATTTTTTTTTAAATAAATACTAAATTTTTCATTTACTACTATTAAAGCAATATCAGCGATGGAGTGGCTGTTACGATTCTTCAAGCAATTATACCAATAGCCTACCGCATTTTATCAACATCACCAGAAGGCGTAAGCTTTTCCGAATTGATGCAAGTGATGTCTACTCTAGCTGATGCTGGCTCTGATAAGGGTCACGTGATACTGTTTCAATCAGCCATTGAATGGATTGAACTTTGGTAAGTAAAAAAAATAGTTATGAGAAAAACCTTCTTTTAAAGCATTAATTTAAAGGTCAAAATAATAAACAAATTTATTTAACCACAGCAAACAGCAATTACTAAGCAAAGACGCAAAGAACCTGGATAAGTCATCCTCCTACATAGAAGCTGGTTGCTGTATCTTGAGCTACGTAGCCGATGTCGTAAACGCCGTGTGCCCTCAGAAGTTACTCGTTGCTCAAGATCGTGCAACAAGTCCTCCATGGGAAGGTGCCCAACCGATAAACGACGTAACGGACAGCGACTGGATCGACGAAATCGCGCATGACGAGGACGAGAGTGGAGCCGAGGACTCGGACGAAGACAGTTTGTGCAATAAGCTCTGCACGTTCACGATCACGCAGAAAGAGTTCATGAACCAGCACTGGTACCACTGTCACACCTGCAACATGGTAGATGGAGTGGGCGTCTGCTCGGTCTGCGCCAAGGTCTGCCATCGTGGCCACGACGTCAGCTACGCCAAATACGGCAATTTCTTCTGCGATTGTGGTGCTAAGGAGGATGGCTCGTGCCAGGCACTCACCAAGAGACGGCCGCAGAGCTACGAGCACGTCACTAGCAGTGGCTCGAATTACCACAATCACGCCTCCAGCAGCGACAATATGCTACTTACATCGAGTCTGAGACGCCGAGCCTCTAGTCCTGTTCATTTTAATGAGAAGCACGATCGAAACAGCAAAGATCGTCAGAAACAGCTTGCTCTTGCTAAACAACTAGGTAGTCAGAGATGTCATTTGCTTATTACATCAATATTAATTAATGATTTTGACTCTTCTGTAACATGTTCTGGAAATCTTATTTCAGAAGGTTCGAAAGACTGGATCTTGTCGAAGTTGTGGGGTAGCGGATTGGTCTCATCACTGGTACAACTAACTCGTGCCTTAATACCAGCGGTAGAGCTGTCATGTCAGAAATTTTCGCCCGTCGGCTGTCACGCGCGAGCTCAAGCAGCTCTATCAGAGTTGTTCTATTCGCAGAAAAAATTCGAACACACCGATCAGCTCATGGTAAATAACTTTTTTTTTCTGTTTAATCGTATGAACGATATTATTAAATTGAGAAATTTTAACCTTGTATTTTATTATAGTTACCTACTCTTGGTTCACAAGAAGGAGCCTTCGAAAACGTCCGCATGAATTATTCGGGTGATCAAGGACAGACCATTCGCCAGCTTCTATCGGCTCACATGATTCGACGCGTCGCGATGTGTTGCTTGTCATCTCCACACGGCAAAAGACAGCACCTTGGTAAGCAATATTCGATTCGAAAAAATATTCTACTTTTATATCATTTTTAACTTGTATAATTTTTCATTCCAGCTGTATCGCACGAAAAGGGAAAGATTACAGTACTACAGCTAAGCGCTTTACTGAAGCAAGCAGATTCGTCAAAGCGTAAGCTAACTCTAACACGACTCGCTACAGCACCAATCCCATTCACAGTGCTTTCGATGACGGGTAATCAGTGGAACGAAGACTTCTTGGCAGTGTGCGGCCTGAAAGACTGCCACGTTCTTACCTTCAACAGCACGGGCACCGTGTCAGACCACCTGGTGTTACATCCACAGCTTGAGACTGGCAATTTTATCATCAAAGCGATTTGGCTACCAGGCTCGCAGACTCAATTAGCCCTTGTTACTGCCGATTTCGTCAAAATCTACGATTTAAGCGAGGACGCGCTCTTCCCTCAGTACTATTTCCTCGTACCTACTGGCAAAATACGCGATTGCACGTTCATTCATACGGAAAACGATGAGTTTCACATGCTTCTAATGTCGTCGGCTGGCTACATTTATAGTCAAGCTATGGACGAGGAAAGTCTGGCCAAGCATGGACCGTTCTATGTCACGCATACTCTTGAGGTCTTCCATCCTGAAATCAAGGATAACGGCCAAGTCTGCAGTAACGGTGGTGTTTCCATCTACTACTCTCACGCGTTACAACTGCTGTTCTTCAGTTATGCAAGTGGCAAGAGTTTTGTCGCTCCCATGAAAAGCATCGACCTTATCGATCTTGTCAGTATGATTAACGTCTCGAACAAATCAAACGGCTGCTCAGGTGTGTATTTTGTTTATTATTTGAAATTAAAAATCGAACTGTTCTCTTTATAAGTTTAAATTTTATTTAGGTGGTAACAAATCAAACAACAGTCAGCCTCAACCGTTATGTCAATGGAGCGAAGTAGCTAATCATCCTGGACTTGTATGCTCTGTTCTCCAAACAAGCAACAACCCCGTCATACTGATGATCAAATCCGATACTATACTCGTCCAAGAGATCAAAGTCATACCAGCCAAGGCAAAAATTATGGACATGGTGGCCATTCGTCATCCAAGCTCAAATGCAGAACATCGCACCACCCTGATTTTGCTTTGCGAAGACGGAAGCCTCCGCATCTACATGGCTTCGATGGACCAAACTGGCTTCTGGATGTCATCCAGCGTACAACCCGTAGGCTTATCATCAACCTTGAAGCCCATGAAGAAGAAGAAAGCTTTAAAGGCCAACAAACCGTCGGGTTCCGTCAATTTCCCTATCGACTTCTTTGAGCAATGTCAAGTGATGAACGAAGTTGAATTTGGTGGCAATGACCTTCTTCAAGTCTACAATGTATCGCAGATCAAACATCGTTTGAATACCACAGGCATGTATGTGGTGTCGACCAAAGCTATGGGATTCACAATTGAAATTACGAATAACGATGCTACCTTAGTAATGACTGGAATTCGAGTTCAGCTAGGTGCGCAGGATGTGCAACGAGCTCCACTTTACATAGAAGTACGTTGATTATAAATAAGAGTTTTTTTTACTAAATAATTCCCATAGTGGCTTATTGTTTTAATATTCTTTATAAATTCTTTTTATCTAGATTTTTGGCCGAACAATTAGGACAACAATTACTCGCGGTCGATGGTTTGATATACCTTTGACTAGAGAAGAAAGTTTACAAGCTGATAAAAAACTCACCGTTACTTTTGGTCTCTCTCAAGATTGCGAAGGCGTTATGATGGTTGACTCTATTAAAGTGTAAGTGCACATTTATTTTCATACATTTCATTCTTTCTTAGTTCCTTGCAGCTCATTTATAAAATTTTTGCTTTCAGATATGGAAAAACTAAAGATGCATTTGAATGGCCAGAAGAGTCGGAAGACATTCCTGGAGGTCAGACAACGCCTGCGCAACCGACGTCAACAAATACCGGAAATAATGACGCTGAAAATCCAACCGTCTTACCTATACCTTTAAATTCTGTCGACAAGTAAGTAATTTATAAATTACACGTGTTTTAAAAATCTACCAAATTTCGTAGATAGTTGTGGGTTAACAACAAATTACTGTAACAAATCGAAATAAATATGTCTAATACTGTTCTTAATTATTATAATGCATTCAGACCAACAAAGGATGAATTGATTAAAATTGAGAGGTAAGGGTTGATGTAGGTTTCGTAGAGTAGTTCATTTTCGTTTGAGTTAACCTTTCTTTTTTCTAGTTTCCAACGATTTTTAATTAAACTGCAAATACTAATGTTTTAGTATTTTATTTAAAATGTTTACTTTTTTACTTTTAGAATGGTATCGAGTATTCTCGAAGTACTAGAGTCAGCATTCACACTGTCTAACGACGAAACCAAAGCTGCGTTGAAACAAACTGCTGTCGAAGTTGCTTCTAACTTATTAATTCTACCAACGCCACCCGCAGTACAAGTTCATACAACTGCACTTTTAGCTGCTCTACATAACTCTAAGGCAGCTTATCATTCATTGAAGGTAAATTCTTACCAGAATATGTATTTAAAGTTAAAAAAATTAACTCATAAACATTGTTTTTGGTTACTACTTTAGGATCAAGTTTTACTGACTCATGCTTTGGATACATTGAAAGCCATGCGAAATCTAGACGATCCATGTGACATTGATGCCGAGAACTTCTATAGATTAGTTCTCATTGTTAGGAGCATTGCTGTTAGTCGACCACAAAATTTGTACAAGTTCGCCGAACAAAATTCAACGGCAGAAATCGACGAAAATTCAAGTAAACCTCTCCCTTTCAAATGTATTTTATCTAAATCATTTTGAAATTTACTCTAAATGAATTTTCATTTCCAGTAATTATATTCGATCGAGAAAAATCAGACAAAAATAAGGAGCTAGTTGAGAACAACGATCCACACTTGATGCTGCAGCTGATGGAAGTTTTGTGGCTGCTCCACGCTGCCTATCCTAAGAACTTGGCTTTAGCGCCCGTAGTTGTTCCTGGACTCACGCACACAGAAGCTGTCATTCACGCTATGATAGAAATTATCCATGCCTTTACTATTTGCGACGTAGACGGTTTTACTCCACTCGCGGCCAAGCTCTACTTGCAGCTTCTGCTTAGTTCCGACACGACAATTAGCTTCACCGCTAAGCAGGCCATAATCAAGGTGCTGCGACCACGATACAAGAAACGTAGGGTGTATATACCGAGTCCTCCACACTACAGCACTTCAAGTAATTAAGAGCTTAAGTTCTAAGTTATTCTAAAGCTCGTAATATTGCTCGTTTGTAAATGCCTCGCTTGTTTTTCAGATACTACAGTGGAAGTCGAGGAGAATCCAATGCCGATAGTGCCAGCACCGCCTCAGCCGGTTGATCCAGTTGAAGCAGATGAGAATTTCGATGTGGACAACGTGGTATCGATGGTACTATTAGGCAGCGAGGCCAACAATCGGGCTGCTGGTGGCAGCGGAAGTGCAGCGGCTCGCGCCGTTAATCCTCTCGAAGCACTTCTTGGGCCAGGAGGTTTCCCTCAACTTCTTGATATGCCCCACCCCGAGGATGACGAGGCGATGGTCGAGTTTGCGATAGCGCTCAGCCTACAGGACAATGAAGGCGGTGCTCAAATGCAAGCTCTGCAGGGCCTGCAACAAGGTTTCGCTAATTTACCTGGGCTTGAGGGATTACAAAATTTCAGCGGTCAAGCGCTGCAGAGTCTACAGGCATTGGCTGCTCAAGGCTTGGGTCAAGTTCAAGGACAGGCTCATGTATGTTACATTTTCATTTGAGATAATTATATCTGTATGGCAAAAGAAGTTAAGTTGAATAAAAAATAATACGTGTATTTTAGGGGCAAGAGGCTGGTCACTATTCAGACACAACAGCGTCAGCTGGAGGATCGGATGATGAAGGATCAACGGCTGCTACCGATGGAAGTACTTTGAGAACATCACCCGCTGAACAAGTAAACTAATTTAATATTTATTTAATAAAAGAAAAAACTTATCTTCGTTTACACATATTAATTTTTGCTTATTCCATCTAGGGTGGAAGCAAAGGTGGTAGTGAAAGTGGAGGCAGTGAAAGCGGCGGTAGCGTTGTCGACAGTATTATGGGAGAGCACAGTGTATCAGGACGTAGTTCTGCCTATGGCGATGGCCAAACTGACGGCATGTCGGCCAGCGGCAGTCGATCTAATCAGCAGGCGCGTTCAGAGAACAGTTCTCTTAGTGCACCTACAACATTCACTGTAAGTTGAGAGCCTCTATTGACTTTTTATTTTGAAATACTGTTCAAGTCAAAGTTACTTTACAAATTACCCGTATTGCTGCGTAGGGAACTGGACAAGATGGAAACAATGAACAAGAGCAGGGAATTGATCAAGAAAACGATGTTGCTGGAGAGATCACGACAAATCTACATGACGTGCGACTTTTGCTTTTAGACAGACTTATGCAATTTATACCGAATTTATCAATCGTTCCTGGTGTCCGGGCTATACCTTTCATGCAGGTAACGTATTTGCATTGAGTTTTGCTTTATTTTTTTAAATCTAAAGCTAATCTTGTTTTAACGAGAATAAATACTGTTCAAGGTTGTTCTTATGCTGACATCCGATCTCGATAGGCAAGATGAAAGGGATAGAACTTGTATAGCTAATTTATTGAACTTGTTCGTCAAAGAATTGAATATGGAAAAACCTGATGTTACTGATATAACTGCTCGCACTAACAAGAGAGAAGTTCATCTTGTTATTATGCGATTATTAAGTGAGTTCAATTTTTTACATGTAGTATATTTTTTATATTTTTTCTTGCAATATATTTACTTATAATAATTTTATCAACAGGTGTACTAATGTCTCGATCGAAGTACAATACTAAAGGTCCATCTGAAAGTTCCAATTTCACGTCTCAAATGACAGCCGCTATTTTAAGCAAGTCTGGCGTTATCGAGTATTGTTTGAGTTTATTAAAAGCATTGCTAGAATACTGGAAAACGTAAGTACATTTATTTGAATAATTAAACTCACTTTACTAGTGCTAAAATCTTTTTTTACTTACCTTAGTGTTTCTACCGACGACTCGGGTGCTGTCATCGGAGGTCAATTACTAAAAGAACATTTGACGACTTCGCCACCAGATATGTCACCATTTTTCTTACGTTTGTACGTCAAGGATCATGCTAACGATGTATTCGAGCCGTATCCTCAGTTACTGACGGAAATGGCTTTGAGATTGCCTTATCAAGTGCATAAATACGCAGAAAGTGGCACTGTACAACCGGCATTCGATCAGGTATTTACTATAATTTAAAGTTGAATTTATTTTGTTGCGTGTACAGCTATGTTTCAAAATTATCTTTTATTTTACAGCAATCATGGTACTTCTATCTATGCGAGTACATGATGTCGTATCAAACGCCATTTGTACGCCGGCAAGTCCGAAAACTTTTGCTATTTATTTGCGGAAACAAAGAAAAGTACAGGCAGCTACGGGACCTTCATGCTCTAGTCTCTCACGTAAAAGTATGTCTACGTTATAACCAAGTAAATTAAGCCTATTTTACAATAATTACTATAAAATGCGCGTTATTTTAGGCGGTTCAACAGTGTTGTAATACTGGAGGTTACGACGTTTCTCAGCCTTTACCGCACTCGATCAACTTGCCGTATGATTCGTTGGTGGAACTTATAGAGCATTTGAAATGTTGCGTTGAGATCGCTACAAATCGAACCGGCAATTGGCAACGATTCTGCTTGAAACACACAACTGTGCTTTCGTATCTATTTACGATTTCGACGCTGTTAGACGAGGGAGTGAGTCCAACTGTTTTGCAACTTTTACAGTGTGCAATATGCTCCTCGTCTAAATCAAAAGATGTAAAGGGCAAAGTAGGAATCTCTTATATCTTAAAATTATGTCTACATTTTTTTTTATCGAATATTCATTTAATTTTTTAAAATAATTATAGGATTTGAAATCTATTAACAACAAAGAAAGACGAGATCGTGAAAAATCCGAAGATTCTGATACTGAAGCTAAGTTTGAAGAAACTCAGTGTATTACATTGGTTGAACAGATTCAAAAGCAGGTTCCTCCACATTTGCTAACTAAATTTGTGCAGACCTTTTTGTTAGAAACCAATAATACTAACATTCGTTGGCAAGCTCATTCTTTGGTTCTCGCCATTTACAAGTAAATTTATATTACAGTGTTATAAAAAAAAAAGAAATTATTCGATTTTATGAAAAATAATATTAATTTTGTAGAAACTCTGGGGCTACTGATCAAGAAAGTCTCCTCGACCTTTTGTGGCGATTATGGCCATATTTACCAATTTATGGACGTAAGGCTGCACAATTTGTTGACCTTCTTGGCTACTTTTCTCTTCGAACAGGCCACAGCAGCAAAAAAATGTACTACTACATGGAACAGGCTGTTGCCGTATTGCATACGCAAAATCAAGTACTTTCACGTCATCCGAATGCAAATCTGTATGCAAACCTTGCTCAATATGTTGAACTCGATGGCTACTATCTAGAAAGCGAGGTACATCAATTTCTAACATATTATTTTTTCTATTTGTTAGCCTCACTATAATATAAGCTAAATAATCATTAACTTTTCAGCCTTGCCTCGTATGCAATAATCCAGAAGTGCCAATGTCCATAATAAAGTTGTCATCCATCAAAATGGATTCAAAATTCACAACGACCACACAAATAATCAAGCTCACGAGCAGCCACAACATTAGCCGAATAACTCTTCGGATCAGCGATGTAAAGCGTACGAAAATGGTGCGCACCATTAACGTTTATTACAACAACCGCACAGTCCAGGCCATTGTCGAGTTGAAGAACAAGCCGGCAATGTGGCACAAGGCGAAGAAAGCAAGCCTCGTGCGTGGCCAGACCGAGGTCAAAATGGAATTCCAGCTACCCATTGTCGCGTGCAACCTGATGATCGAGTACGCGGACTTCTTTGAAAACATTCAGGCATCCTCGGAGACACTCCAGTGTCCGCGTTGCTCGGCTAGTGTACCGGCTAATCCGGGTGTATGTGCCAATTGCGGCGAAAACGTCTACCAGTGCCACAAGTGTCGAGCCATTAATTACGACGAAAAGGATCCGTTCCTCTGCCACGCTTGTGGCTTCTGCAAGTATGCCAAATTCGACTATACGCTGACAGCTCGGCCCTGCTGTGCCGTAGATCCCATCGAGAGTGACGAGGATCGTAAGAAAACCGTTTTCGCCATCAACACGCATCTCGAAAAGGCCGATCGAGTTTACAAAACTTTAATAGCGAATAAGCCGACGCTGGAGATGTTGCTGGTATGTATTTTATATTTTGATTTAACGCGACCAATAGATTTATGTTCACAAATTTCCTCATAATGTGTGTAATGTGCCAACAGTTGAAAATATCGGAGCATCGACTCGACCGATCTATCGAGGATACCGTGGCTACTCAAGCGAGCGCGACAGGTCCGAGCGTCCAGGTGAACCGGGCCATACAGATGCTTGCTCAGAAATACTGCACGGAGTGTAAAACGTCGTTCGAGGAGCTCAGCAAGATCATTCAGCGTGTGCTGGCGTGCAGACGCGAATTGGTCGCGTACGATCGTAACCAGCGCGGCCAGAGCATAACGCACAGAGGTTCGATTGTGATAACCGACGAGAACGAGAAAGAGACGTCGAGCAGTCAAACCAACACCGTCGTCACCCCAGTGGTCGGTCGATGTTACGGCTGTGCTATGGCTGCCACTGAGCATTGTCTAACCCTTCTCCGCGCACTTGCAACCAACAGTACAGCGCGTGAAGTGCTTTGCAAGCAGGGTCTCATTCAAGAACTGGTTGAACATAATCTCAGAAGAGGAACCGTTCAGGTTTGAATTTTTCTTTTTTTTTTTAATTCTTATTTTTCGGGTATTTAATGAATGGAACTAATGGATTTAGGTGCAAGAGGAGGTCAGACAGCTGTTGTGCCTTGTCACTCGTGATAACGTCCAGTCAACGAGCGAACTCTGCTCCCTGCTAACAAACAGGGTAACAATGACGCTTAGGGGCAGAGTAGTTACGTCGGATCTTTCAGCTGCTGTAAGGCACGAAATGGCTTTGCTGGGTGCACTGATACAGAAAGAGGACTCTTGCTGGGAGCAAAAACTTAGATGCGTTATGCAACTGTTCTTGATGGCTTGCAAAGACTCAAAAAGCCCGGTCGTTATGGAAAGTATTATATTACCATGTCTTAAAATACTGCAGAGTCTCCTGAAGCCCGAACAGCCAATCTCCAAAAAGAACAAGGTAATTTCTTACGATATACACGCTTTTTTGTTTGCTATATACTGGGTAACGATTGTTATTAATATTGATTTAATTTTGTAATCAGGACAAAAGCATTGATTCGTTGGCAACGGTTCAGCCTCCGGAAGGAGTCAGTATTGATTTAGGCAAATGGCTAAACGGTGATGTCAAACATTCTTACACCGAGTGGCTGAAACGAATGCCATCTAAAAAGTCAGATTCACACCAGAATAAGACAATGAATAAGGTAAAACATAGATATAATCTGGTTTAATAAATAACGTAAATAAAATTGATATTTTTATTTATGAAATATTTTTTAGGAGGAGGCTCATGCTTTCTATCTCAGTGAGAAGTATGGTTACCGATGGTATTACAGGTGCGCTCGATTGCGTACCCTGCAGCCCCTTAAACTCGAAAACAGTTCGTGGCTCAAGGAGGTGATTTTCAATCCAAGTTCGCGACTTGCTCGACAGGTCGCTTGCAACATGGTGGAGAACTTGTGTCAAGGCACAGAGCGCAAAAAGGAAGTGTTATTATTGCTGACAAGCTACCTGGACGAGCTGTGCATTGCTGGCGAGAGTAGCGCCGAGTATCTCAACCTTTATCAGTGCCTAATCCGGCAAGCGCCCTGGAAACAATTCCTTGCTGTGCGCGGTGTTCTCAATATGCTGGCGAATCTACTCACCAAAGAAATCGCGGAACTGCACAGACTTGAGGAGACTACCCTAACGAGCGATCTGGCTCAGGGCTACTCGCTCAAGATGCTTACCGAATTACTATCGACCTTCTTGGACCAAGAGACTATCAAGCAGCAATACAAAGGAAGATTAGTTGGAGCAGTTCTCAATGGCTATCTGTCGTTGAAGAGACTGGTCGTACAGAGAACGAGACTGATTGATGATACGCAAGAAAAATTACTCGAACTTTTGGAAGAAATGACAACGGGTAAGTGTCATTTTATTTTTTATTGCTATTGCAAAGTATATTGAATATTTTTTTAAAAGTAATTTCTCTCTTCAGGTACCGAAGAAGAAACAAAAGCCTTCATGGCGATCTGCGTAGAAACAGTACAAAAATATAGTCTTCAAGATGTACGGACTCCTGTGTTTATATTTGAACGGCTGTGCTCGATTATATATCCCGAAGAAAATGATGTAGGGGAATTCTTTTTAACTTTAGAGAAGGATGCGCAACAAGAAGAATTTTTACAAGGACGTATGTTAGGGAATCCGTACAGTAGTATAGAACCAGGTCTGGGTCCGCTCATGCGCGACGTCAAAAACAAAATTTGTCAAGACTGTGAATTAGTTGCGTTATTGGAAGACGATAATGGTATGGAGCTGCTTGTCAATAATAAAATCATCAGCCTGGATCTTCCGGTCAAAGAGGTACTTTTAGCTACTACAAATTGAAATGACCTGTTCTCTAATAACATATTGATAATCAAAATATTATTTTTTTTTTTCAATAAAAAGGTGTATAAAAAGATCTGGGTGCAAGAGGGCGGCGAATGCGATGCAATGCGCGTCGTTTACCGAATGCGTGGTCTCATGGGTGACGCTACCGAGGAATTCGTCGAGACGCTAAATGCCAACAGCGAACAGGACGTGAACAACGAAGAAGTGTACAAAATGGCAAACGTCCTGGCGGACTGCGGTGGTCTGCAAGTGATGATCGACCGTCTCGCTGCGATACAAGACGTAAACCGAGCGCGACCGCTGCTGCAGGTACTGCTCAAGCTCTTCTGGCTATCGGTGAAGGTCCAGAAGAATCAAGAGGTATTGAGCAGACCCGAGCTTGGTGCCGTCACAGTGCTGCTCGACGTTCTGCAGCGCTGCCTCGCCGCCGATACCGACAACACGCAATCCAAAGTCACGGAACAGCTGCTTGACGTAAATATTAATTATTCTTTAATTTACGTATAACATATGATCATCGAATGGCTATTATAATAAACTGTAATTTTTTCAGATTATGGAAACGATCTTGGCGAACGCCGCTTCTCAGCCGCTAGAGAAATTCGAGGAATTCTCGCGTACTCTGGGCAGTCCTGAGCACGTGAAGGCTCTGCTTTCGTGCACGCAGTCAGCTGCGGTGAGACAGAGCGCGCACGTACTGCAACACCTTGCTCGTGTTCTCGCTGCCTTGACCTACGGCAACCAGGAAAAAATGGAGTTACTCTGCGATTATTTCAAGCCCGTGCTCGTTTTCTACAAATTTGATTTCGAGCACACCGCAGAGGACGAGCAGAAGCTTGAACTGTTCTGCGTACTAACCCAGGGTATCGAACGAAACACCATCGGAAACACCTTGAAAGATCATATTATTAGTATGGGTATTGTAAAGGATGCGTTTGAGTACATAACGGTAAGAAAAGTTTTTATAGGAAATGATATCATATTGAAGTTCAATGTCACCTAAACCCGTTTCTTTTTTACATCTATAGTATCACGCGCCTTGCGTAAAACCAACACTTCTCCGTGACAGTGATGAGCTTAAAGAATTCATATCTAAACCAGCGCTTAAATACATTTTACGTTTCCTTACCGGTTTAGCCACAGATCACGAGCCGACTCAAGTGAGTTTTCAAAATTGATCATTTTAAGATCCAATCACTTGATCAAATTCAAAATTTACAAATATTTATCTTTTTTTATCCAACAGCTTGCAGCTTCGCAGTTCACAATCAGCATCATCCACAGGTTAGAGCAAGTATCGTCGAACGAGCACGTGGGCTCGTTGGCTGAAAACTTGCTCGAGGCTCTGCGCACAAACGAAAAGGTTGCTGAGCTGATCGAGGAGGCGCGCCAGCACACGCGCAACGAGAAAAAGCGCCTAGCCATGGCGATGCGCGAGCGTCAGCTTGGCGCTCTCGGCATGCGGACGAACGATAAGGGCCAGGTGACGGCGAGCGGCGCGATACTCCAGCAGATGGAGGACCTCGGCGACGAGACCGGCCTCGTCTGCGTCATCTGCCGCGAGGGCTACAAATTCAAGCCGAACATGGTCCTCGGCATCTACACGTTCACGAAGCGCTGCAACGTCGAGGAGTTCGAGACGAAGCAGCGCAAGACCGTCGGCTACACGACAGTCTCGCACTTCAACGTCGTTCACGTAGACTGCCACATGTCGGCGGTGCGGCTAGCACGGGTGCGCGACGAGTGGGAGAGTGCGGCTCTGCAAAATGCCTACACCAAGTGCAATGGGCTACTGCCGCTCTGGGGTCCTCAAGTACCCGAGTCGGCGTTCGCGAGCTGCCTCGCCAGGCACAACACGTATCTGCAGGAGTGCACGGGCCACAGGGACATCTCGTATTCGTCTACGGTTCATGATTTCAAGCTCCTCCTGATGCGCTTTGCTCAGGAGAAGAGCTTCCACGATGACACCGGTGGCGGTGGGCCCCAGTCCAACATACACATAATACCCTATCTTATTCACATGGCCCTTTACGTGATAAATACGTAAGTAATGTTCTTTTGTCACACAAACCTCGTAAGATGAAACTGTTTAGCTAAATATCGATTAATTTATTTTTTAACAGCACACGATCGGCATCGAGGGAGGACAAAGCCCTGGTTACTTATCTCGAGACACCGGCGGGTTCTGCCTGGTTAGACAGTTGTTACGAAGCTGAAGGCCCGCTTTATCAGTGCACCTTGTCGATTTTGGTCATGACACCAGCGCGCTGGAATCAAACTAAAATGACGCACCTCCGAAGACTGATAGTTCTCGCGCACCAGCGGTATGTTTCACCCTCGGCAACAACCAAGACTCTAGTCGACACTACCGTCAAAGATTATTCCGTTTACAAAAGTGTGTTAGTATTCTTTGGTCTTGTTGATAGTATCTACGCACACTTCTTTAAGGTAAATATTTTATTAACTATTGCTCATTGATAGTTGACGATTCGAGAAAGGAATTTAACGGTATTGTTTTTGTTTCATTGCAGAAGGTCAATGTTCTGAGCGACGATCAGTGGCCAGCTGTTTTGGCGGAATATATTCGACATAATGATGAAATTTTATTAAAAGCATCAGAAAAGATTCTCGGAGATTACCGAGACGAGTTGCTGCCTTGCGCAAGTTTTGAGGAATTCTGCGATATCGTAGGTTAGTAAATTGTTGATTTAATAAATCGAAATACCTTTTTAAATTAAAAACATTACTTTAATAATTTTCATTTATTTTTACAGGACTGCTTGGAGAAATTTCTAATCCCACGGCGTTTATAAGCGATCTTTTACAAAGTCTCGCCTAAATAATTAACGTTTTTTTTTTTATTTTAAAACTCGTGGAAAACTAACTCAAGTGTAATTTTTTATCAATATTGCTTTCGTTCAATTATGTGATAAACAAAAACAAAAAAAAAGAAACCAAACGTACTGGGCACGTCCTGTTGACGTATTAAAAAAAAAAAACAAAGGAAAAGAAAAACAAAGAAAGAAAAAAAATTAAATAAACGTATTTGCAGAGGAACCATTATTTTATAGTCTTGTATAAATTGTAAGAATTTGTCTTCGTTATATAAATCTTACGTGTATTATCATCGCGACAGCGTTTCGTTTATGTGCTTATATTAAATACAAACTGTAATAATACGAGTCTGTAATTTGGATGAAATACAACCACACACCTTACAAAATAGTCAAATAGTTTTCTTCGATTGCTCATCGATGTCGTTAGCTTACAGTCAAACTCGCGTGTCTTAGGCGACCGCCGAATTTCCCAAAGCTAGCATACACTTTCTTATGTCTTGCTGACAGAAGTGATAGTCCCTTATGGGCAGCGCCAGCGTTTCGTCCAAAATTTTCAATATCTCCAGGTAGGATTTCAAAGCTTCCTCGTGCTTGTTGTCCTCGAGATTTCTCTTCGCTATTTTGTAGAGAGAATCCGTGTCCTGCATGGCTTTCAAGCCTCTCAATATATTCGTACTGTTGCCGCACTTCGCACAAGGAACCATGAACATCTCGGTGTTTGAGTTGACGAGTAGGACGTTACCACAGGGCGCTCCCGTTTCGCACTTGAATCTGTAAGAACCATTTTATCGATCATATTTCCTTAACCACCAAAAAACGCCTATTAATCGATTTTATCATGCCAATCACCTTAGAACGTTAGAATCGATATCCTTGAGTAGCGGCCAATGATCCTTGCACGCCTCGCAATTGCAGTCGAACCAGTACTGAAGCCTTAACTTACGCTTCCTGGCGTTCTCTTCCTCTTCCGTAAAAATAGGCCCATAATTTTCCGATATCTCCGCGCCAGCCGCTATCGTCCTCACAGCTCGCACGATCATGACGTCGTTAACGAAGTACCTTGGACCAACAAAATTCATCATCAAAATCATCCCTCCCTAATTACCACTAATCATTCATTTGCGCGTTACCTTATAACTCCAGGATTGCAGGAGTGATTGAAAAGCGCGACGGTCGGATAGACACCGCCGGCGACGAACACGCTCTTTCCTTTCTCCACGTCCGGCTTCTTTTTCGGCTTCACAAACTCCGATATCTACCCAAACAAAGAATGAGCCAACAGTACCAAAGCTTCATATCAAGCTTTCATTCATACGGACCTCGTGCGAGTTGAACTGCAACAGCTGAATGTGATGCATAAGAGCGGCAGCAATGCAGAGCTCGGTCGCCGAGAGACCTTGTTCCGCGTTATCCGGGCTCTTGAGCTCGTCCGGTATGTACTTGGTGGTCTTGAGCAGCCTCAGCATCCACGCGGCCATGAACGCCCGGTGAAACAGGTCCTCCGCCGTTCTCTCCTCCTCGTGCGTAACTGATGTACACCAGAAATCTCTTCTTCATTAACAACACCAGCCGCTCATCCTCCAAAAATAAAAAACAAAATATACACCTTACCGAGATTATAGAAAGCCCTGTAATCCGAGGCGAGATAAGGCTTATCCTTGCTCGGCTGAATCTTGCCGGGCTTGAACTGCCTGTGCTCCTCGAGGCCCCGCTGGACGACCGCGCGAAACGCGAGGATGCAGGTGACCGATGTGCCGGAGCGCCAGAGCATACCCAGCGTCGAGCACTCGACCTCGTGTACCTTGGCGTCGGCGTCGCGACAGCCGGGACTGCAGTAGGCGACCGAGCTGCAGACGTGACAGTTGGCCGGATAAGGGGTCTCTATGCGTATGGTGCAGCGATGGCAGTGCGTCAGCCTGTGGTAGAGTGCAATCTCGTTAGACATCGGTATGCTCTCGACTTGTACAGGGCTGCGTTACCGGTATTCCGGTAGGAGCGAGGCGCAGTGGGGCCGCTCGATCGCTATCACCTCGCCGGGCTTGATGAGCCGCGCGGCCACGGCGTAGCGGCCGACGTCCCCGCCGGCGTCTCGGATCTCCACCGATCGGCTGCAGGCCGGATACAGGGGGTTCGGCTCCTTCATCCTCGGCGTCTGATCGCGTTCGAGCAACCTTCAACGATCGTCGAAACATTATTAATGCACCAAGTCGGTAGGCACTCCTTTCCACAGATACGCACATGCTCTTCTCGATCTCGATCAGCCTCGGGCGATCGGCGAACTGATCGTTAAGCTGCTCGCCCTTCTTCATGAGCTCGAGCATCAGCCTCATGTCGCGCTCGAGCTTGCTCTTGTTCTCCCCCGTGAGCTTGCTCGAGTCGAGCGCGAGTATGGCGGCCTTAAAGGCCTCCATGGCCAAGCAATGGCACTTGAGCGCGAGGAGACATCGGGCCCGACGCTCGGCCAGCTTGTACATCAGATGCGTGGGGTAGCCGGCCTTCTGAGCCTCGTCGCAGTCGCGCAACGCCAGCTGGTAACGCTCGAGGTGGTAGTAGACGGCAGATCGGTTAGCCAGGATTATCGGTAACTCTGGAGCCATTGGCGATATTACGCGCGCGTTCAGTGCAGTGCAGAAACTTACGAAAGAGACTTACCCTCTTTCGGGGCCACCAAAGCAGCGTGATTGTACTCGTTGAGCGCGACCTCGTAGTGGCGAAAGCGAAACGCCGCGTTGCCGGTGTCCTTGCGGCCCTTCGTCTTCGAGGCGCACCTGCCCTCCTCGTACTCCAGCTTCACCGGCAGCTCGTGCACGACCGGCAGGCCGAGGATGAAATTGACTCGAGCACCGTTGTCGTCGAGCGCGGCGAATTTGCGGAACTGCTTGTCCGACAGATCGGCACGCAGCTGGAGCAGGTTCTCGCGGAAGAACTCGGCGACGTCGAGCGCGAGATCCTCGTTCGGGTCGTTGTAGTTCTTGTCGAAGCCGTCGATGAACAGGTCATCGTCGTCGTCGAACAACATTTTTGGATGGCGAGAGCGTGACGGGGATTTGTTTAGAGAATCGCCTGGGAATCGAAATGGTGATCGATGTTTTATAAAAGGAAATTCAGAATTATTAGCGACTGGTTTTTTTTTTTAAATAATCGATGTTGTTACTATTATAAGCTTTGATGATTGCAAAATTAAATCTATTATAGTCAATTAAAGCAAAAACGAGAAACGTTTCGAGTACACCAGCACGTTTGCAAACGTTGAATCAACCAACACGTCACCGTAACTATCTCTGCCTACGCATCTTTACAATACCGATTCTCAACACATTTACCTACCTCAGTCCGGTTCCCGAAACCCAAAATTCGAAAAAAAACTCCACCGAACACAAAGCAAAATCCAGCTGCGGAAGAAAACGTCAGCATTCGTGCGTGTGCCGCACCTGTACTCGCCGTGGTACTATTGCCGCCCGGTCCCACAAGCTTTCGTCTCTCAAAGCCGGCAGTACGCCCCGGCGTCTATCAAGCTATTTTAGCAGCATCTATTTCGGCACCCTCCGGTTTTCCTAAGCTATCCCACACGCGCGCACGCTTCGAGCGTTCCCTTTGCCGCTATAAAATATACTTGTGCTTACGTAATACGCTTGCTTTCATTTCCGGTGCCCGCGAGCTTTAACGGGAAAATCTATATAGTTTCCTGATGCATCGCTGACTGACATATGCGGCGTTGGATATTTTGATAGTGTACAGATGAAAAATTGATACTTTTTTTCAAGATTTTTTTTCTTATTTATAATTTTGTGACAGTAATAGGATTGGCTGGATTGGTTGAAACATCAAGACGCATCAGCTGTTGTATTTCAAATAATTTTTAATGCGTGTATTGATTTACAGCTATTTATATACATTTACAAATTAGAATTGATGCACATATGATTCGAAAATAAGACCTGGAGCTTACGTTTTTTTTTTATCTTTTCGTAAACTACACTACAAAATTCACGACGCTTATACAAATTTTAACAATGATCAAACAAAACCCTTATTTTTTGTTTCTTGCAGTTTCGTCATACACGTATACATATATTCTATTCGTATTATAATATACAATTACATTAACTTACGAGCGAGCTAACACTAAAAATAAAACGATACAGTATTAATTACACTCGCTTAAGCACAGAAGATACGTCTAGCCATTATAATACTCGTAAACAAAAATCATAATAATTTTCATGGTAAAGTGTGCATCGTAACGTTCCGCGATAATACAAAATTTTACAATATATTTTCACGCGACTCTCTGTGATCCACGATCGCTCTCAATTTTAAAGAACAAATTTTTTAATTCTCATGTTCACTTATGTACAAGACACGAAATAATTCGAAGTCAAAATTTCCAATGATCATTACGCCAATGTTTCCCATGAAGTGCAATTTGGCAGTGCTGGGTTAACTTATCAGCAGTTCGATAACCGAATCGTCCGAATAAATCGCTTGTAGCTATGGAAATTCTTACTATTTTTTGTCGCGAAATAAAGCGCCTCTTTTGCACAATCAAAATATCCGAAGCATCTCTCACGGTGTGCCGTACATCATATATAAATACAATATACAGTGAACAACTCGAGAAATCAAATAGCTGTAAGTTCAGAATAAACTTTGTTTATTACAGATTTCAACCGATCACCGATCTAGCAAAAACAACGATAGTCGATAAATCAAAAGAGTCGCGCTATCTTCAGCGAATTTATATAATTCCGATTTGAATTTAGGAGAGGATAAAGGTGAACTTGTACGCTATGCTCGTGGAATTTTCAAGCCGGCCGCAAAAGCACGCTCGCACTCGTAAATAATTTGGCACAGAAAAAACGCGTCGATAGATATTCAAACACCGGAATTTTGAACCGAGCCACTTGAGAAACGAGACTACACACAAGTATTTATAATAACGCGACAGGTGATTAGACTTTTCGATGAAGAATAACGCGCATTACATAATCACGAGCAATTACCGCGCGAGACGCGATTGTCCTTATCTATCGAAAATTTCGGGGGACCAATTTGCCAAAACAAACAAATTAATATGATTACGTCTAATCGATCGTTTTAATTATCTTTCAGACATGTTATCAGGCGCTGCTCTCGACATTTACACGCTCACACATAAACAGACAGACATAACACACAGGGCTACTAATAATATTGCATGCGCTCCCAGCACTGCTCTCTCGAGGCACAGCTCTCTCGGCACTAGAATAATCCAAAAAAAAAAAGAAGAAGAAAAAGAACCACAAAAGGGAAGAAGGTCAAAAAGGAACGGAAAGTCCGCGATCACTCGCTAAACCTTTACCATCCCCATCAACATTGCCCCTCTCCCGATTCCCTGCACAAGCGAATCCAGGGCTCAGAAGTCATAGGACGCCTCCTCGTCCTCCTTATTCCTTCCGCGCAGGCTGATCCGGTAGAGAGCCCCGGCAACGACGGCCCCAACGATCGGTCCCACCCAGTAGATCCACAGATCCGTCCAGAAGCCTATGATGACGGCCGGACCGAGCGAGCGCGCCGGATTCATGCTGCTACCGGTGAGGGGCACGGCGGCCAAATGGGCGACGGTTATCGTGAGCCCGATCGCCATGGGCGCCCAGCCCCGGCAGTCCTCGCGTTTGGGGTCCGTCACGCCGTGCACCACCAGCACCAGGAGGAACGTCACGATCGCCTCGATCAGCACACCCTGGCTCCCGCTCAGGCCGTTGCTTAGTGTCGTGAGACCGAGACTTTGGCTTGCGCCTTTTTCTGGTAGGGCCGCCTGTTGACATGCGTTTATTGAGGATTGCTTGTTTTGTTTTGTTTTTTTGAGAGGGCGAGGCTTACCTTTAGGATAGCGGAGCCGGCGATAGCGCCGCAGCATTGGCAGACGATGTAGCAGAGGGACCTCAGAATCGTGCAGTTGCCGCTAACCAGTAGGCCGACCGTTACCGCTGGATTCACGTGGCATCCTGACACTGGCCCGAGTACCTTTACCAAACAGAATTTTGGCGGATATTAAAAAACGATCATTGCGTATGCGGAATAACTAAGTGAGATTATTGTGTTTTTTTGTTCGTTGCATCGACAAGAGAGTCGTTGTTTCATTTGGAAAAATTGAATTGAAATAACGTATGTATAGCCGTCGTTACGAAAGTACGCGCGGTTACAATGCAAAATTGACAAATTAATATTTTCAACGGGGGCCGATGCAAAGAAGCCGAAACGAAGAGGAGGAGGAAAAAAAAAGAAAGAAGAGGAATATAAAGGAAAATTAATCACGCGCGAAACTCAAAAGTTTTTTAGCGTTGCGTAAAGCGCCTGTTGCGCAAGTGGACTAGTTACGCTTGAAAATATAGCATATATACGAGTCCTAGTTGAATCAGATATATGTATACAGAATGGCAAGCGAGAGGCACATACATTACATCGGGGGAGCGCGTGAAAGTTAATTGTCGCGCGGTAAATAAGTAATAGCACATTGAAAAATGCAATTCTTTTCACCGGCCCCGAGAGCCTCATTTGTCTCGCACACGTTATTATGCAAGTCTCGATGTGTTTCTTGTTCTCTCTCTCTCTTTTTCTTTAACGTCTCAATATCCCGGCTTTTTGTCCCTTAATTATTAATGATACGAAGACACATACTTTTTTTCATTCAATTCCTTATACCCCGAGGCAACGTTACAAATCTCTCGCCTCTTCATTCCCACGTAAATATAAAAATCGTTCTGCTCTCGCACCTACAAACTAATTGAAAAAAAAAATAAAGGAATGTCGCAAATTCCAGCTCTGAAATCAAGCAACCCTCCTCTCCTTCCATCAATCCCCGTCCTTGCTTAGCAAATCAGGCTCATCCCATGTCAGTGGGGGGGGAGGAGTAAAGCGTCGCCGTGAGTAATCTCGTCCATCGTCGCACTCGAATATCCTCGATTAGTCATCGAAGAGCGGCCTAACAGCCACTGTACCAACAGAGACAGAAGCAGTAGCAGCAGCGGTACAGCAGGAGGAGTGCGCTATAACGAGCACGCGCCGCGGGGGAAGGGCAAATAAGGCCGCGGATTCGCCCAAGGGGCTCTAGGCTGTCGTCGGTTTGCCGCCAACGCCAACAGAGCCGCAGCGAGAGAGAGAGAGAGAGAGAGAGAGAGAGAGAGAGGGGAGATGGTGCAATACACGCGCTTAGCCCGCGGGCGCAAACGCCCGAGATATCTCTCTCTCGAGAGAGAGCGACCGGCCGCTCTTTGCTCTCTTACGCACTCCTTTATTTTATATTTCTTTGCTCCGTCACCTTGACCCTATATAACTCGCCAATTCTGCTCTCGGCCACCCTGCCATTCTCTCTCTCTCCTCTCCTCTTTATCTTTCGTCTCGGTGTGTCTCGGCGAAATTTTGCTCGAAATTAAACCTTACTGACTAATGCCGCAAGGATTAATGGCCCGTTTGTTTTCACCGCTCTCGGTATACCGGGAGAGAGAGAGAGAGAAAAGAGGGCCTACAGTAGTAAGGGTGGGGGAGCATCAAGGATAGTTTGCCAAACGCTCCTGCGTGCGTATACGCGGTAGAATCGCGAGAGGGAAGGGCGAGTTCTCATTCGCCGATTACAAACTCTCCCGCCGCAGACGACGCGGCTGGTCTCTTTCTCCCCCTTTGAGAGGACGGCTTTAAAAACCAGTTCTTTTTTCTCTCTTTTTTTTTATTATTGTAACGTCGAGTCGATAGCGATCGGTATCGCAGAGCTTTTATTTTTTAGGCCGCGCGTCGGAATGAGAAGCGAATAAATTACGTTTGACGTTTGCGGGTGCGCGCGTGTCGCTCTCCAACTGTCCGCCCATAATAAAGCCCGCCTCTCTCTCTCTCTCTGTAAGCAAGTAGCCGTACACGTGTCGCGAGATCGCTCTCTTCAAACTCTCTTTCTCTCGTAATCCTCGAGCGTAATCCCCGTAATGGACAGGCGTATATCCAGTCTATAGAATCTATTTATAGCGAACGAGAGAGAAATGAATGGCAATCGCGGGGGGTCACACCGCGTTATACATGTTTGCACGAGCGAAATTTTTTCTGTGTCTATATACGCGGCGCCCGCTTGGACCGCACACGCACTCCAGTTATTACGTCGCGAGAGAGCCGTACCGAGGCACGTGCCGCGGTTCGTCATATCCAACATCGCGAGGCTATTGACATTCGAGAAAAAGAAACAGAGAGAGAGAGATGAGAGGTAGCTCAAGGGAATCAGAATCAGCGGAGCGTCGGCATTAGCCGCGCAATGGATTCTCTCGCGCGTTACGAAAATTTGCACCGTTTAGAACGTTCCTCTCTCTCTCTCTCTCTCTCATTCTGCAAAATCGCTCTAGCTTTTTTTTCACCTCCTCCTTCTCCTTTTTTTTTTCTATTCGCCTTAGCGAGTGTACTAGTGAGAGAAAGAGGTCTGCGCTCGTTACGCGCGCGCGCAAAAAGAAAAAGAAGGCGTACGGAGGCGGTTATAAAGGCGATTGAACGCGCTGGCGAGAGATAAGTGATTACTCGCCGCTAATCAAAATACCAAGCCGGGTGCGCTCCGCTGATCTCGTTTCAAAACGGACATACGCACGCGAGCACTTCGAGCTAAACGCACTGTACAGACCCCCCACATGTGTGTGTACGCCAACACATACGCTTATACGCAGAGAGACGCGTACATACAATCCAAGTCTATTTCTCACCGCTAGAGAGAGAGACTTATTCTGCCGCTGTAAACAGCAATGCTATAAAGGCTATATGGGGATGCGCGATGATCCATCAGCGTCGCTATTAGCGCGAACGAGGGAGTCAATCTTCGAGACGCGAAGAGAGCAGAAAAAAAAGAATAGAGGGAGGTCGATATATCCGTTTTGACGAAATAATCGCAGCGCGGCTGGAGAGAGAAAGAGAGCCTCATCAATACGTACATAACCGGGCAGTAGTCTCGTAACCGCCCCGGCGCCGCGACCTTATATCCCCTCGTTATAAGCGAAACCTTCTACACTACACTCCGCGAGAGAGAGAGAGCGTTATTGAGGCCGCCGAGTCAGTCGCGGGGGGCCCTAAGGCTAAAGGCCCTAAGGCGCTATACGTGTGTGTGTGTATACGGAGGCTCTCCGTTTGTCGCGCGCATCGAATGCGGCGCGCGTTTTACGACCGGCTATCCTTGCAGCTGAAAGGGACAAAAGCCGCGAAAGAAGAAAAAGGAAACCGCCGTGGGCCAGAGAGAGAGAGAGAGAGATAGTGGGAAGAAAGGCGAGAGAGTCTCGATGAAAGGGAAAACGAAGGATCTGGGACATGCGCGCGCTGATCTCAATTCCCGATGCGCCCCCGGGCCATTTCTTCAAGGAGCCGGTGTAACAAATGACCGGGGCCCTTATTTCGCCGCGTATATACGCGCACTCGCGCTAATGCGAGAGATCGCGACTGTATCTCTCTCTCTCTCCCCGCGGGCTCTTTTGTATTAAGTTAGACCGGTGTTGTTTCTTTTTTGTCCTTTCTTTTCGCGAATAACCCGTGATAAGGGCCTTTATCGCTGTAACTGGGCTATGGCGATTATGATGGCCCTGAGCGCTGATCTTGCAGAGGTCGTTATTTTGAAGGGGGAAAGTTTTTATTGGTAATTTTTTGAATAATGAGTTTTTGATACTTTTTTGTCGGGAGGGGCAGAGGAAAGGGGAGATCGTGAGTGGGTGGTTTGTAGCAATTTGTGAATCACAACTTGGAGTTTTAATGGTAAAGCTATTTTCGTGGAAATGTGTGCCGGCGCTGTTGGATCATGCGGGTAAGAAGAGAGAGAGAGAGAAATAAATTATCAGATTCTTTTTTTTTTAATTCGGGTATATTCCAGAGAGTTGCCGAAAGTGTGTTTTGTCCTTGTGAAATATGGGGTAAATCGAGGCACGTGTGCACGCGCTTGTGTGTGGTATATACTGTGCGGGAAAGATCGAGGAGGGAGGGACATATTAAAAATCGTAATATTTATTGAAATGGATATTATCAGATCAAAAATGGCATAGATCTTTCACGTGTATTACATAGTTGCGAGTCTTTCGTAAGAGATGAGTGCCTATGTGTGTGTAATGGAATTGTATCGTGAGAAAACACGTGTATTATGAAATTCAATAAAGCGATACAACGGCTGAATGGAGAAAAGAATATCTTAAGATGATTCACTATTCAAATTGGTTGGTACATATGTTTCTTTTTTTTCCCCCTTTCCATCTTTTAAAATCGCCCAAAGCTATTTTCATACTTGTACTGACCCAAAAATTATATTTGGAATTACTCACTGCGAGAGAGTCAAGTGTAATGCCTAAAATTTCAATAATTGCTACGATCATTATTCAACGTAACTGAAACGTAATCCATACATATATTTTTTTTTATCAAACTCTTTCTCGTATTATACGCGTGTTCGTGGAAAATTAAAACATTATATGCTAATTGCGATGAAACACTTTTCGTATTAGTCAAAAAACAAACAATTCTCGTTATTCAAAGCCCACTCGTGACTCACGAATAATTACGCATTAATTCCCTATAGCTATCGAAATTAAAAGACGTAATCTCTACTCCCACCTGTGCAACCAAAATTTAACGACGGCTTTACAGGCTGCATTACTAGGAAAGCCTGAAAACCCACTGACATATCTGTCTCTCAAAAAAAAAAAAAGAAAAAAAATTATCTGAGAAACCAATCGCTCGCTCTCGACTCGTTTATGAATCAAGCATTATCCACAGGTGGTCGGTCGCACGCAAGAAAGAGAGGCCGGCGGCATTATTGAGAATGAAAGAAGAAGAAGAAGACGAAAAAAAAAGCGAGAGTGAGAGAAGTCCGCTCGTGCCAGACTGTATGTCGAGGTCCTACGAAAGACGCCTCGGTAACCCAAGCCAGAGAGAGACTACCTCTCCATCCTTTTCTTTTTCTGGCAACATGCGGGAGCTCGAGGTGAATGGAGCCCCCCCCCCCCTCTCACTCTTTAGCAAGAGCTGGATGATCTCGCGAAAAAAGTTCGCAGGGCCGGTGTGTTTATAGAAATCACCGCCGGGGAAATGATTTCCTTTAAAGAGTCTGCAATCGCTTAGAGAAAGGAGGGAGAGAGAGAGATCATTGTACGGAATTGGAAGAGGTACGTGTGCTAAAGGAGCGGCTATTTTGACCGTCGAGAAATATCCCGACTCATTAGCATTTCTCGCGCGCCGGCAGGTCTATTGGATAATACCGTCACGGAGATATCGCTCTACGATCTGTCGGAAGTTACGTCGCTTCCGAAACGTCACGAAATCGTTTTTTTTTATCTTTTTTTTAATACGTGGGATCGCTTTAGTTGGACGTACACTTTGTCTACGTTTTGTTTGGAAAATTTTTGTTTCTTTGTTTTTCTTTCTTGAGAGAATAAGAATAATAGGAATTGATTTGTGGCTTAATCGAAGTGAGAGATGAAAAAATATAGGTATGCTGCAGGGATGCAAATTCACTCCTCTGTAATAAGAACATTATTAAAATATCATGAGAAAATATCAATCTTTGTTATTAAAATTGCATGCATGCATGCATAGTTGGCCAGTATAAATTTTCAAAAATTAATGAATGTTATTGATGTCTGCAAATTTAAAAAAAACTCAATAAATCGGTAACCGATTCCATTGCGTTACTAACTAAGAAAAGCGCACGTTAAATCTCACGCAAAATCGATACGACCGTATCGGATTAAAAAAAATAAATAAATAATCGCGCATAACGAAAATTGCTTATTATCCGTCGTTACAAGAGCGGCAAAACTCGGGTGGGTGTGCATGAAAACCAAGCTAATTTCTGGCTTTTAACGCGCCTCGTAATTAGACAATTTCCAAGTCGTTAATTATCGGAAAATCATGAGCGAAGCATTATCATTTGCGCGATTACCGAGCTCTTTTTTTTCTTCCTCTCCGTCTAATCACCCTGTAATTGAAAATGTTACGCGGTCGTAGAAGCTCGGGGGAGCGCGTTATATTCCTCGGGCTGTATACGAACGATAACCAGAACGTGTAAACAAGAAAAGAGAACAGAAGCAGAGCGATAGAGCGAAGCTTAGTTTTGTATTTGTCGAGTATATACTCACGTGTGCAAGACTGGCAACGGCGAGGCCGAAGGTAAAGGCGATGTGAATGACGCTGGGCGGGGTGCCCCAGTCGATGCAGGACGCGCAGCCGATTATGACGAGAAGACAGGTGCCGAGAGCCTCGGCGAACAGCGGCACGAGGAAACTGATTTTCGTCACCTCGTCGATGCCCACGTAGTCCTTGGCACCTGTAACAATTGCCGTTTATATATATATTTGGTTTGGAGATGACGGAGAGGTTGGTCATTTTTTGGGTATAATAGTTTTGAAGTTTGGACAAATCGGAAAATTATTCGGTTTTGATGTCTGAGCGACTCAATTGGATTGACCTTTTGGAAGAAGAAACCTGATCCGGCGCTCGGATGACGCGTGAACCGAGGAGTTTTTTGTACGTTTTACGGCTTTCTTATTTCGCTGATTAATTTCGGCTGATTTGTTTCAAAGCTATACGAGCGACGTAAACAAACGGTCAATCTTAATATTGTTTAGTTTCATTGTTTAGTCTTTTTTTTTTTGCTGACAATTGTGACTTTTTTATCTCGTTATACCGATTTTACAAAAATCTGCGCTTATATCAATTACCGGTTCGGCAAAAACGAGCTGTGGAGTAACGTATAGCGCTCGATTTAATTTCCGGCCCAAGGGCCTGGAAACAAATATTACATCGCCCGGCAACAGTTGCCAATTACACGATTTCCAGTCTGTCGTTCCACAGTCTTATCGCCCAATTTTCCATCGGTGCGGTCATATTTTCTCTATACCGTTCGACAAGCGATCGTGATTAGTTTGTTTTCTTCCACTTTTTCTTTACTTTTTTTTTTAATCGAGAAAAGTCAAGCGAAGGTTATCGATTTACGAGTTGATGTAAAAAAGAAATTTATTAGATTTTCGGTAGCCAGTGTGTGTTTGTTGTGTGCGCGCGTTTCGAGGAGGTGTTATTTTTTCCTCTAATTAATCGACGCGATCTATGCCGTTGCGCAAATCGAATTGAATATTCAAATTTCGTTCGATTCATCTTCTCGGGAACGTGTATACATTGTATCTACGAAACGACATAATTCATTTGGCGAGTGTACAGCCGTTGAAATGTTTAAACTTTATCTGATTTTTGTAAAGCTATTTCAGCTACCGTGTAAATTGTTTTTCTTTTTATTTTTCAAGCTTAACGACTTTATAATTAATCGACGCATTAAAAAAATCGATCGCTAGCGCACCGTATATTCGCGCGCTTTGCGTTACGAAAGCGCAAATGCAATGACCTTGGCGCGGATATATCGTCGAGAGTGAAAAATTCGTTCGAAAAGGCTAACAGCATTTCTAACGAATTTTTGCAGAGAGAGAGAAAGAGAAAGAGAGAGAGAAAATACACAGCTCGACCTTGAGCTCGTCCAGTGTACAAGGCACACACACACCGCTCGAGGGGGGGCTTTCAGGCTGTTGCTAAAAGAGAAAGAAAACATCTGGGTGGATGTAACGATGACGATCGGGTTAAGGTCAATTCTTCGGGATCCTCGACCGAAATCACCAGGCCGACATTCGCTAATGACCGATAATTGACGGCACTTTTTCTCCTCTTCTCCTTCGAGAGAGAGAGAGAGAGAGAGAGAGAGCACAAGCTGCGCTTTGATCCTTCGGCTTCGCGCGTACACAAACCAAAAGTGCGTATATGCGTGGCACAGATTGAAATTCCGTAATTTTGCGCGTGGCGAGCATAGCTTTTTTGGAGGCGTATTGCGACACGCATTTATTCTACTGCTGAGTTTGAGCTCGTCGGAAGCATCTACAAAGCGCAAATTTGCGTTTTAACAGACAAATACACGCGTGTCTACAGACCGAGAAGGTGAGAGAGCCTGTTATGCGCCACGTTGTTTTTTTTCTTCTCTCTCTTATTTTTCATTATGCCAAGCGGTAGGAGAGTAATGTTTGTTTTAGGCCCGTTTCGTAATCTATAGACTCGGTGGAGCGCGAGAGAGCCCCCGCGCTTACATTATTGTGCATCGCTTAACACAGAGCGCCGCCCGCGCAGGAACAAACGTTGCTGAATTTTACGATAAGATTAACTCGTTGTTTGAGCGCGTGCTGTGAATTATTCACAGTAGTGCGCTGTGTTATAGTGCCGAGAGAGAGAGAGAGCCTAGGGCCGATAAGATAAAAGCGAGCGAAGTCGTTTTGAACAAATTCGTTTTTTTTTTCATTTCGATTTGATTTTTTAATAATAAAGAAACAAGTGCGCTGCTTTTTAAAATGATGCGAAATTTTAATTTTGAGATGTGTTTTTTTTTGTAAATCTTGATCAAACGATTTTATCGCAAAATTTTTTGTGTTTTACAACGAGATCGTTAAATTTATATATCAATTTCTCGGCGCATAATTAAGATGTTTTATTATTTTTATCAGTTTCTTTTTTTGGAAGAGGCCGATTTTTGTGTTACCATTTTTTTTCTCTTTTCGGTCAATTGTATTTGTGCGATTAAAAGAGGCTACTTTATCAATGGCAGCTCTCGTTCGCGAGAGAGATCATTTGCAATTCTAATTATTTTTTTCCTCGACGTTTGACATCTGTTCGGGGTACTTTTAACGCGTAGAGCTCTTATCGGCGTTTCACATAGCCGCCTGTATATAATTATCCAATGACAATTTTGTAACGCTTTTTAATCGTCACTTAGCCGTAGGTATGAATTATCACGTTGACAAAGTATAATTTTCCACGAAAGTATAACAACTGTCGTGTATTGTTACCGATCTTTTTTTCCTTCCTTGATGTGTTTTTTTTCTTCTCTATAGAACAAAAATGCCATAAACCAATATTCCCATAGTCTCTCGCGTCACCGATTTTCCGAGCCGACAATACCAGCCAAGTGCTAAAAGACTCACCAAAAAATGTTTTTTTTTTCTTCGTATCCCTTGCGACACACTCGTATAAATTAAGAAAAAAAAACCTATGTTAGCCAAACCAGCAAATACAAAAGAGGAATAAAAACACGAAAACAGAAGATCCTAACAACAGCGTTAAATAAATGACAAAAATCGAAAAAAAAAACAAACCCTGCCACGACTTGCTCATGATGAGGCCTGGATTACTCCTCGTCCAGCACGATCCACAGGCGCTTCTCCGTATCTCCTCAAAACGGACTCACAGCCGACACACTATACCGCAGCCGTTCGCACTATCAAAGTCACTGTATATCGAAACAAAAAAAAAATAATAAAAAACTCGCGTCGATGAAAAAAGTCGGTGTCGTCGGCAAGCTGCAAACAATCAGTAGCAGCGGCGGCAGCTGTGCGAAGTAGAAACAGCCGTGGTACGGTCAGACGTCGGACGACGATAGGCCTGTCTCTCCGTATTTTATACACAGAGGCGAGTTTAAGACAAGCGGCTCTCGCGCACGGGGTTGCTCGGTGGGGCGAACACAGAGCCGCTCCAGAGAGAGAGAATATATCGGCGGGGGCCGGCGGATCATTGGAGTGTGTCGGGGCCGGGTTTCGCGTTATATCGCGTGTGCCCCGGCCCCTCTTAGCGGCCGCGCGCGCGCACCTCTTCTCGCTCCTCTGTCTGTGTGTGTGTGTGTGTGTCTCCGTCCCTCTCTGACTCTCGGGCTCTGTGTGTATCGCTCCCCCTCCCCGTATACACAGAACAGAGCGCCGGCGGCATGTATACACGGACACGTACGCTCACACGCCAAGGACTACCTATTTCGACGCTCTAGCCACATGTGTCGACGTTTCTCTCTCTCTCTTTCGCTCTCTTTCGCGCGCGTCTCACCTCCGCGCCAGAGATGATGATGCGCGGCGCCCGCGTATCTACATAGCCTGTAATTCCGCCGATATTTCGGCGCACTTGCGACACTTTGCGATTGTACCCCAGGCTCCATTGCGGAGGAATAGTTATCGTATTGTACATATGGGTGTCTTCCAGCCGCGATTTTTCACGCTGCTTTATACAGCTGAAAGATTTTTTTTTCCACTGCGCCGCGCGCTCGACGAGCGATTTTGATCGATTGCTCTTGCTCTTTCTCACCGCGACGACGGATGCGTGCCGGAGAACGCGACAGTTTTTTAATCTTTCTTTCTGCGCTTTCGTTAGCTGGTCGAACTTTTTTTTTTATGTCGCCAATATGGTTTTTTTTAAGGGAATTGAATACGTAGCATCAATTCGTTTTATTCAAAGTGAACACTATTTTTAACAAGAACGACAAATAGTTCGTGCATAGGAACGCGCCGAACCAGGCGCGGATCTAAGGCCCATTGCCGGAGTGTCGGTTTCGCCTGGGCCAACTTTCGTCGGCAAAATTTCCACGTCGACACGCCGAGAGGTGTACAGAGGAGCGACGAGGAAAGGGCAGACGACGAAGTGAAGGGGGAAGAGAGGCGAACTTGAAGTGTCACGTCGAGAAATTGCGCGCGCGCGCGCGCGGAGCGAAAAGAAAGGGAGAAAGAACGAGAGAAAAAAAATGTAAAAGGAGCAAGTAAGAGAGAAAGAGAGCGCGCGTGTGTGACTCAACCGAGATTCTCCATCTCGCTCGGTTATATACGCTCACGAAAGAGTGGGATGAGCCGACGAAATAAATCTCCATAAATTAGGTGATAAATTATTTACGCTCCGCGCGCCGTGTGTGCGTGTGTGCCTGGCTGTCTGGGTGTGCGGAGACTGGTTCCGCCGAATACCAGCGCCGGGGATTTATATCGTCTATACGCTCGACTGTGCAATTCTCTCTCTCTCTCTCTCTTTCTCGCTCCTTCGCGATTCCTTTTTGCATACACACGACTCGCTTTCGATCTGTCCCCCTTTTGTCTGTCGTCGTATACTCTCTATACGCGATTAAATAATTAATAAGCCGATAAAGCGCGTTAACCGAAAAGACGTTTCGTGGAATTGATTTTGAGTATAGCCGCTTAATTCTTTTGTAATCGCTTCTCAAATCATCGACTTCCTTTTCTTGAGGACCTTCCGCGTTTTGATTAGAGCAGCGATTACGACGCACACACAGGTGCAGCTCTCTTTGTACATTTGAAATTGAAAGTGAAAATTTCTTGGTCATCGCGAATCGATTGGATTAAGAAAGTTTTCTTGGGATATACGTAGAGGAACGTGCGAACTTCGAGACGGACCAATTAGCGCAATTGATATAACGAGGGCGAGATTCGAGCTGGATAAGATGGATACGCAGAAATAACGCTCTAAATGAGCGATATGAAATTTAAAAAAAAAAGAATAAACGTCGATCCGAGTATATATCGATTCGGATCATCGAGCGAGGCGGAGAACAAATTTGCAGAGTCAAGTCGAAATTTTTTGAGGCCGATACGAATCTTGACACGTTTAATCTTTTGTAATCGCTCGTTAAATCGTCGACTTCCTCGCCTCTCGTGGCCCTGCCGCGTTTGGCATTTGATTAGAATAACGATTACGACATACGCACGCACACACACCTGAGACCGGATTTTTTATTCTTTTTGTGCTCATATATGTTCATTTTCGCGTTTTCCCGCGTGTTTTCTAAACTCCTTAACAACCCGAGGGATGTGCCACTATTGGATATGCGTGTCTATACGGAAAAGAAAAACGATCCGCGGGATAAAGAGAGAAAAAACAAACGTAAATGTATGTGTGTATTGCTTTTTTCAAATGGATTGCGTAAACGGGGTTTCTATCTAATTTTCACGCAGCGGCGAAGGTCGAGCGAGACTTAGCGCCGAGTTCGAAAAAGAAAAAAATTCGATGCTAAAAGTGAAAAAAAAAACGAGTGTAAACGAGGCGTCGCTTTGAAAAGAATAAGAAAACTACATACCAAAAAGCTGGTCGCTACATCAAACAAAATTCCTACATCTTACATCAGCGACGAAAAAGCCAAAACAATAGACGCGACTAAAAGAAGAATAAAGAATAAACCATCCGGCGGAGTTTCCGCGGCCTCCTAATCGCTCTACCGAGCGATTATCGTTTACGGCGCGCACCTCGACCTGTCAAGATCATCCATCCATTATCGAGAAGAGCGTAGGTGCTCATACGAATTTTCCTGCTGTTCGTTGACGAGCCGGCGTTACGTCTCTTCCCGATGAGAAAAATCGCGTAATCGGCCATTGTTAAGGAAGAAAAAAAATCGCCTCGTTTATCCGGTAGTTGGAGAGAAAAAAAGCAGCAGCGCGTCGAATCGTCTAGACTTAGGAAAAAAAAAATGATTTTGTCTCTGGCGAGAACTGCTCGAGGGAGCTTGCTAATCTGCTTAGGCGTATATAGTGACCTATACAGCGTCCGAGTCGATTGTTGAGCGTTTTTGTTTGAGCGCGAATGGTTTGGACACATCATCTAACGGAGATTTAGCCGAGTTTCTATTATGGCAACGCGCTACAGCCGATCTCGATACATCGCTCGCTTCAACAATCTCCAGCAGTCATCTTGCTCATTTACGATTGTGGCTTTGATAAAAAAGAAATCCAAGCTCTGTCTACACCGGCTACAACAACCACTCGGGCCCCCCCGTTCCGTCTGCGAATCTTATTTTGACAAATTGGCAAAGACATCGGATACCGATCTCTCTCACCGGCGAATAAGCGATAAAAGCTCGCGCGATCGATCAAACTCTGGAGAGCCAGTGCGCGCTTGACTTTTAATCTCCCTCTTGCTCGAGCGACACGAGAGAGAGAGAAAGAGTGCGGCCCTGAAAAAAAAAGTGCGCGCGTATATTGACCGACTTTCAATCGTTCCCCGGGCACTCCTAGAATAATCGGCGATTCTTCTCCGTTCGCTAAGCCGACATACTCTCTTGCTCTCTTTCGCGACTTTTTCTCTCTCTCTCTTCATGCGCGTAATTAAATGCCAGGTTAATTGGAACACAGCCGGCTAACGGCTACTGGATAAGGATATTGCGAGCTCGATAATACGATAGTACTTGCGCCGAGTGTCGAGTGAATGCGCTAGCCAAGAGAGCTTATCGTTTGGCTTGGAAAAGCTACACAGGGTCATTGAGAACTAGTTGCGCGCGGGCTTGCGACTTTTCTTTTTCAGCGATCCTGCGGTTTTTTTTCTCTTGTTGCAGGGGTTTGAGTCTAGATGATTGAAGATGCGTCGTATATAATGAGTGCGAATTTAGAGTATACGAAGGGCGATGGGATTATCGATATTAGAGGGTTAAGGAATTTATGTATGGCTCAAGAAAATGTTGTGAATATAGGTATCATGAAGCCTACGCAAGACGGACGCTTAATCAATGTCTATTCGGTGCGAGAGGTAGGCGTTGCTCAAGCGTCCGAATTCAATGAGCTCATAATCGAACCGTACGAATCCAGTTAATCCCTTTATGAAGTTGAATTACGAAGCGTCATTTCCGAACTACTAATAAAGACTACCTACAGTATCTTTATATCCGTCCAGCCAAATTTGACCAATTGTTCATTGAGTTGGTATTGCAATAGTGTAGCGTAGAAGAAGCGTACCGTCCACCGAAATATGTTATATTCATTGAAAATTGTCATCCAGTACTCAGTTGACTTTAATCAAGTTGTCTTTGCTAAACTCTTCCGTAGCATTGCCAACTTTCCGTAAATTTTATCGTCATAGGTAAGTCAGACAAAAATAATAAAAAAATTAATAACTTTTCCTATTTATAAATTTTCTTTCAATAATCGATTACGCGTTTACATTTCTCAGGTAAATATTTCGCAGCAATGGCCGCGG
Source organism: Anagyrus pseudococci (assembly GCA_030522585.1). NCBI lineage: Eukaryota > Metazoa > Arthropoda > Insecta > Hymenoptera > Encyrtidae > Anagyrus > Anagyrus pseudococci. Next base: position 31,356 of record JAPYYQ010000766.1, on the reverse strand, counting down.
CAATCCAAATAAAACGATCGTCCGAAATATCTCTCCGGAGCGAGGAGAAAAAGTTGCGATTCGGCAAGACGTTGAAAGACGTCAAATCTTTGCCATCGAAAATCAAAATATCGTCGAGGCAGAAGTGCAAGGAAAACGACGCCGCGACAAGTCTCGGCAATAGCCAGCAGACGTACGGCATGTCTCCCGAGGACGTGCAGACCCTCGTGAGCATGGAGGGCGAGTGGTATCAGCGTAACAACATTGCCCGCGGCAGCAAGCTCTTCCCCGACAACGTTTTCAAAATGCTCCAGGCCATCAAGACTCGCAAGGCCAAGGTAACGAAGCAGAATAGCGACGCCACGGTGAGCAGCCCAGCCCTGCCGGCTTACAATCGATACAGGCAGGAGACGTTCGCTCGGCCGGTGTTCGTAGAGCCCGGATTGAAGATCGACACGAAGGGAACGTTTCTCAGTTCGAAATTCGGCAGAAACAGCCAGCTGATGCGGCAACTGGGCTCTCGGCTATCCTGCTTGGCCGCCAAGATAAAGCCGAGGCGAGGGACGACGGTCACACCGAGCCAGCAGCGAGCTGCAAGTCCGGCGCTCGTACCCTACCATCGCTACAAGCAGGAAATGTTCGTGCCGCGCATAATCGAGCGCGACGGATTCAGAATCGACACGATTGGCTCGTTTTTGAACGTCCACTGCGGAATGGCCGACATAAGCTGCGTTTTAGGCAAGCCGATCGTATTGCCCAGAGAATTTGGATTTTGATGGATTGAGATGAGAGTGTGGGCTGAGAGGAAGAATATTGCCACGATTGTGTGTGTGTCACATTTGTGCTTCGAGAATCTGAATGTGTGTGTATCGAGAGAGACTGATGCCGCTTGCTGGCGCAATGAATTGCGCGGTTTAATTGTCTAATGTTCTAGTTTCGAGGAAACGCTCGTTACTAATCTGTAAATATTTATGTGCGACCAAACGCTTTATCTTTTCGACGAAACTAAAAAAAATTATTATAAATATATACTGCTAATGTAAAAAATTTACGTTTTTACTTACGTCATTTGTACCATTTTTTATTATCTTTTGTACACAACAACAATTATGATATTTCTATAAAACGTAAGTCGATAAGCCTCCCACCCCTAACATACGCGCAACACCACCTGAAAACAAAAACAGATAAGCAAAAAAGGCCCTTAAGGTTCTTCAGAGCCAGAAAAAAAAGGAAATCAGCTAAAGTCGCCGCTAATGAGAATATCGTAGCTTGCCTCTGTTGCATCAGTATATGAGCGATCTCTGCCTCTGTTTCCCTCGGGTCGCAGGCGCGTTGCCCTCGATTTTTTTCTCTCTCTCTCTCTCTCTCCTGCCTCACTTACGCTTCGGGAGATATTTTAATTGTCCAAACATCGCGGCTTGCAGCAACCGCTCGCGCAGATGTGTGTATATATACAAGCTTCGTCTCTCTTTGTCGTTGCGCGCGCGATCCGCTTATCAAGCCTATACATACAACGAATGTCTCGCAACGTTTTGTTTCCTTTTTTTCTGCATCCCCCCTCACCCATGATTCTCTCCGCCCATTCGTCATGCTCGTTTTTCTCTAACGCGTTACACACTCATCTCGTTCGCCGTGTTAATTCTCTGTTTTTTTTTTCCTGCCTCTCTCCGACTGTTGATTCTCCGTAAAGCAATCTCTTAATCGATCTGCGCCCTTAATCCGTAATAAACAGCGAATAGGTTACGACCCAACGGAAAATCGGGTACCACCTCTGCGAGTCACGAAAAAAAAGAGACACACGATTCTCTCTGCCTCTCTTCCTTTGGTTCTCTCTATGGAGATTGGCAAGGAGCTACTTTGTATTCCAATGACTCGTTAGATTCCCACGTTGGCGTCTTCAGAGACGTACACAGAGAAAGAGAGAGAGAGGCCTGATGTACTTGACGATCATCGACTATTGGCTTTTGAAACTTCTTTTTCTCTTCTTTTTTCCCCCCTCTCTCTCTTTCAGGGTCAACGTACGATCTGGGTGGAGATCTTTTCGAAATGGCAGACCGGTTTTCACTGTGTTTAGCGTTAATAGAAAACGGAAAGCAGCCACATAAACTTGAATGGCGACGGGTCTTGATATTTTCTGACCAGACGTACTGTAATGAAGCTAGAGAAAAAAAGAGGCGGCCGGGTGGTGCGTCATTGTTTTGAGTTTGTCGAACGCGTTATTTCTGTTGGCCTTTTTTTTTTGCTCCGAGCTGTCTAATTGTTGGCGTTGCTTAGCGTAAAATGTGTAAACTGTGCGGGCACACACGCACACGCGTTACTCATACTATAGTTTCGGTTCTGCCTACGAATAGAGACGTTTGTCTGCTCAATTATTTTGGGACAATAAGACGGCAAATTTTTATTTTATAACTTACGTAGAATTCGTTATTATCTTATTATGTAAAGTGCTTTGGTTATCGCTAGATTAGCCGGTAATTATATCCGAGTAGATCTTCATGCTTATCGATTCTTATTCACAGCTATACCGAATATTAAACACAAACAATGCTTCGAATTGCTGATCGTAAAGATTTTTAAAATTTGTAATTATAACTCGTGCTACGATTGACTTTGGCTTCTTTCGGAAATGACGCACAAAATGTACAGCCCGCAATGACATTCTGACCACGACATTTTTCCAAACAAAAGTGCAGAGAGAGAGAGAGAGAGAGAGAACAAGCAACCGAGCGGCTAATAACAATGAACCAATGACGATGCAAAGTTTCGTTATAGCGAATGCAAATGACGCGAAATTACCGGTAATTCGGCGAATTTGTATGAGCGACGCGAATCGTCATTTACCTATCGCGCGTCTTGCATTATTAATACCCTACGATCTAGCGAGGGTATAGGTAAAAAAGAAATCGTTCCGGATTGAAGCAGAAAATCATCGAATGTGCATCGCATCGAAGTCGCGACACAAGCATGGACGTTTTTCATAGTACGTATTACAGGCGCATAAAAATTCTTTTGGATTTCTGCGGTTATTGGCCTTATCGCAATTCCCGAGATAGGATTATTAATCAGTGTTTGATGATGTCGTTGACACTGACGGTTTTTGCGGCTCAGGTATAGAGAAAGTCTCTCGAGATATTGTGGCTTAGCTTTGATAATGCGTTGGTATTTTGAGGAGAAAAAAAATAATACGAATTGTCATTTTAGACTGCAAAACTTATCGAAGCGCGACACAATTTTTATTTATTCCTGCTGGGTTTGCCGTCGCTCTTGTTCTACGTGAAATTCATCACCAAAGCTGTTTACGCGAGTCTCAAGAGAAAAGAGGTCTTTTTTTAAGAGTATCCTATTATTATGGTCAAAATTGAATTACACTTTTAAATGATTAAATTTTTGAGCTACGTAATTAAAAGCAAAATGTGTTACATTTCAACATTTTTTTTGTTAAGCATCTCACTTTTGTTTAAGGTGAAAGATATCATAGCTGCTATACGTCGAGATTTTGAGAAACACAAAGACGAGGAGCTAGAGATTCTCTACGAACACGCAGCGGTGTCCCATAGAATCAACGGGATCTACATGGGTATACAACGCAGAAAAACATAATTGAGCATACTTTTTTTTATTCGAAATTTTTCATTTTTTTTTGTTTTCTTCAATTTTCAAGGCTACCTTGCATTGGCGTGCACCGCCTACAGTATAGCCCCGTTTACTTTGCATACTCTAGATTTAATAATGCCTCTGCCAAATTCGACGCGATTGGATGAAAAGCCGAGGTTCATAAAATACAGTATCGATCAATTCGACGAAAATATGTATTTCATTATAATTCATGGATATCTCGGCGATTCTATGGCCATTATTTTTGAATTGGGCTTCGATATGCTCTACTCCAATTTTGCTCATCATATGTGCGCCCTTTTCATTATTGTGACGTAAGATCGTATTTTCAAGAGTAATCATATTAAAAATAGCATGCATAATTTAAATTTAAAAAATTCCAGAAAAAGAATACTTGATCCCAAAATCATAAAAGGTCAAAATCAGAATTCTCAAGAACTAAATTTGAAAAACGTCCAGGATATTTCCGATCGTAACATTTTCCGGTCTATTACTGCTCATCAGCACGTGTTAGAGTTTAGTAAATAATTATTAAATTTTGTGTAAACATTAATTACAAATTTTTTATATTTTTTAAAATTTTTTTACGTTAATACAGATTAATGCAAGTTTATGAATCAGCTTTTTCAATCCTGAATCTATTGAGTTTAGCGTGTATATTTACTATAATGACAATCACAGGCTTCGAAGTATGATTTTTTTATAATATCGCGAAAGCAGATTTAGATTCAAGTGTTAAAAGGAAATCATATTGTTTTTCAGGTACTTTTGTACAAAGCTAATTTCGGTCAGATGGTCCGATTTATCGGTTTTGCAGTTGGAGAACTCACTCATCTGTTGTTTTACAACTGGAATGGACAGAAGATACAAGATTATAGTTTACTCGTCTATCAGGCATGGTTTGTACGTTTAGTGTTTCTATAAAAAAATAGTATGTTTAGATAGAAAACCAACAAAAGTAAATTTTTATATTCCCTATTACTTGCACTCAAACGATGATTTTCTTTTAAAACTAGGGATAGTAGTTTTCTTTTATGTTTCAATGTAGCGTCTTGAAAAAGTAAACGGTATTTTTCAAATTGCTAATTGCCACATTAACAGTGGCGTAATCTAATAAATACATCGTTAGCGTACGGTTGTGTATCGTCTTCTACAGCAGGTAGAGAAGAAGGCGTACCAGTGTAGCTCGAATTTAGCGTACGTTAGTGGTACATTAATAAAAAAGCGTTGCTTAAGAATTAAGCGTAGGTATAAATAAGCGTATTATCCGCATGTTCATCTGAATATAAACCAATACCAATAGTGAATTGTAATTCAGTTGTGAGTTTGTTGACTTCAGTTTAAGTAGTACTTAATAATATTTATCAACAAAGCTCTTGTGCGGTGCTACTAATCTTGTGCAAGAAAATCTCAACGAAGGTAAGAGTTGTTTATATATAATTATTATTTTCACTATTTTCCTTGTTTAATCGAAGTGCCCGATTTTAAAAACGAAATTTATTCATAGTTCCATACGTTTTTTGTTTCGTTCAAATTATTTATTTAGCTATTATATTTCAGGCTCACGTTACTACCAAGACCAGCGATCAATTGTACAATCATGGTTGCAATCCAAGAAAAACGATCAGCTGAAGTTCCTCTCCAGGGAAAGGCAAAAAAACCATGTCTCGGAAAGGTTAAACAATTGAAAAACCCATCGACAAAGCAGAATAAAGTCGACATAAGCGACGATGTACAGAGCCTCACGGATATGCAGCCAATGTTCGGCATATCTCCCCAGGACGTCCAGACCCTCGTAACCATGGAAAGCCAATGGTGCCAGCAGAACAACATCGTTCACGACAACAACAGCAGCCGACTGTTTGCCGACAACGTTTTCAAAATGCTCCAGGTCATCAAGACTCGCAAGGCAAAAATGACGAAGCAAAATAGCCAGCAGACCAGCGATCCTGCTACAACGGACAAACCACAGCGTCCGACCTACGGTCGCTTCTGGCAGGAGACGTTTATTGCGCCCGCAGTCGAATTCGACGGATGCAAGATCGAAACGACGGGATCATTTATGAATTCAAAATGCCCAATAGCAGAACGCAGCAGTACGAATCCGTCGCTGGACCATCGACTAGCCAACTTGGCTTGCGAAGCAAAGGCCCTGAAGCAAGTCAAACCAGCTAAGCGTCGACTCATACGCTACCATCGCTACAAGCAGGAAAAGTTTATCCAGCGTAGCCCGGATTTCGACGGATTCAAAATCGACACGGAAGGATCGTTTTTCAATTTGTTCTGCGCAACGGTTGACATAAGCTACGTTTTCGGCAGACCTATCATGATACCCAAAACCTTGTCGTCGAAATATTGAAATGATTGTCTGTATAGCTGAAATTATTGAACTACCGAGCTTGATGGGTAATTCAGACATTGCGTCAAAAGACTACGAAATACTGTAAAGTTTAGTTGTAAGATTTTTAATGTTGCCAGTTCAGAGAAACTCGATGATTTGTAAATAATATTTATGTGAATTGTACTTTTTATCCATATTTCAAGAAAAATAAAAAAAAAGTTCATAAATAATAATTAGTCAAAAATGTATTTTATTTTATATGCGAAAAAACAATCCCAGCAACAAACCCGATCATATTTTTGCAAAGAAATTTTTTAATTAATAAAGTTAATATATAGAATAAGGAAAATATTTTGAATACTGAGCAAAACAAAACAGTTTAGATTTTTTTTCTTTCGAGCTATATTTAAAAAATTATTTTCAACATTTTTTTTCTTCGTCATATTGCGCATGTAATATTCATAAAGCTGCATTTATCCTTTTTATCCTTTCTTCGTACACATAAATATCCATTTGTGTTTATATATTTCAGTTACAACAGCCAATGGTACGAGGCAAACGTTTCCGAGAAGCGTAAACAGCTTCTCCAGATAATGATGCTTAGAAGTCAAAAGCCATGCGAGGTGACGGCAGGCAAGATCTACGTTCTCGGCTTGGAAAATTTTGCAAATGTAAAATACGCATTTATTTTATTTTAATTCCAACGTAACTTATTTGCTTACAGCTTGTACTATTCTGTCATATGGCATTCTCGTTATTTCAGATTGTGAAAGCATCGATGTCTTATTTTACAGTACTGAATTCAATGTTGTAGACGAAACAATAACTGCTTAATTTTATTTTTTTTTTATTAAATTTTTCTGCATATTGTAAAAAAAAATTAAATTACTATAACAATTAAAGTTAGTAATTCGACTTTTATTATCAAAAACAGAAAAAACAGTCTCTACTCAATCTCAATTCTCAACCAAAAAATACTTTGAATTTTGAAAAGTTTTTTCTTGAAAAAAAGTAGAAGAATACATACACAAAGAAGCTTTTGAATTCAGCTGAATCGGACAACTGCAAGGTGCACGATAAGATTTAATTTTATCGGCCGCAAGTAGACAACAAACTCGCGACTACTCCAAAACTCCAACACTTGTTACTATCAAGTATGCAAATAAACAAAGCCGGCTCACAATGAACCGGGGAGTTATGATCAACGTGCGTTGCATTTTCTTCCTAGGTAGACGGGAGTTATTTATAAAGCCGATCCGGCAACGATATGGCGGGAGAAAAAATGCGAAATTTAAAATTCAAGACGACAACCGGTGAAGCGGGGAAAAATCAGCAGTGATTATCGCTTGAATCGGTTCGTATTACAGTCTTTTGTCTATGCATTATGTTATTGCCCCAAACTGTAGCCACGTTTTGAATTTTCCCAAGTAATTTGACGCCAAAGCTTTTGTAAAAAGCTCTTGATATATTTTTAAATAATTAAAACAAATAGATGTGAATGTATAGTGCGCGAACAAAAATAGGCATCTAAATAAAAAAATAGATTCAAATGTCGCATGAGAATAATCGATCTCTGCATTTTAAAGCATTATATTTATTAAAAATTTCAATAACAAATGACCTACGCGGTTCACAAGATTATATTGGTTTATTTAAAGCTCGCAATCGATAAACTTACAGCGAATAACTTATATTTCAGTTATCGATATCGATCGCAGAGAAAACAAAGTATATTATAATAACTTTAATTTTATCCATCATTAAATATTCATCATTTGTTGATATTGAACATTTCTAATAATAAGCTTCCATGCATAATACGTCTTCAATGATACAAACTAAATTACATAAGTTAACAGCGTGAAATTTAAATATCGAGTGTTTACTACGCTCAACGTATTACATCCGAGTGATGTTTGCAGTTTTTTTTCTCTCTCTCTCTCTCTCTCTCTCTCTTTTCAATTTATCCGAGTTATTATTGTAAATAATACATCCAAGCATACCGGCTAACCAGAGGCGTAATTCACACAGCAAATATAACTTCGGAAAATTATCTTTTCCACTACTGCAAGCTCTCTCCGCGCTCGCGAACTCGCTACACCTGTCAATCATGTATATGAACGTAAAAAAACAAACGCTTTCATTAAATTCGCCAGTATGAGAAATCAATCTTAACCGCAGGCCTTAAAATGTATTTTTCTCTCTCTCTCTCTCTCTCTCTCTCTCTCTCTCTCTTTTCAAACGGTACGTAGATTAATAAGGCTATTTTGCACACGTACACAAAGTCTAACCCCATTCTAAGAATGGTCAAGTACATACACGCTGTTTATTATATATATAAAATACACGTAGGCGCGTCCGGCGAAAGAAACTCCCGAGCCCTACAGTCTATAATTTACGGCTGACGAGACACACGTGGACGTTCAACTATATACACGAGATAGGATGCACATCGCGACCGCGGAAATAAACAAAGCTGTATATAGCGATTACATCGTTCCCTCTCTCTTTCTCTTTCTCTCTCGGCTATTATGTGCTCCGGATGTATGTTGTTTCTTAGTGCTCTGCTGCCTCTTTTTTATTATTTATGCAAATTATATGCAAAATTTTACTATGTAAGTACCACCCCCTGGTATACATTTTATTCACGAGAGAGAGAGAGAGAGAGAGAGAGAGAGAGAGTTTATGGTTTATGCGCGAAAAATAAATATACTTATTATTTGATCGGTATCTATACTTTTTCGCGTAGAATCAACTTGACGTCGTGAAAGTTTAATATATTACATACAATTGTTGTATACAAACTCAAAATTTAACTTTCAAAAAGAGGTTTTAATAAGTTAAATCCCTTCCATTGACGAATTGATGTAAAGGATAATCCAATTGAATGCAGTAAATTAATGGTATAAATAACAAATATAAATTACGTCAATTAATCAACACATTATGATCATTAGGGGCTTCAATTACCTAAGCCTGCTATCCCCATAAAATCATTACTGAAAATGAAAGCTCACTGTGAAAACATATACATTGTAATGTCAATAGAAATTCTATCGATACTCGAATCACTCGCTCGCTCTACTCGTCATTCTCTATAAGAATTTTCGCGTGAAAAAAAAGAATTACTCAAACCAGCGGGCCGCGAACGCCCGGGTATAATACAATCGAGGTTGCGCAAGCGTTTATTAAACATTGCTCAATTTATCGAAAAATTTGCTACGGGCAATGCTCGACATACACACTCGACAAAAAAAAAAGAAAAAATTAAGCAATACATATTCTCTCTTTCGACATTGCGCTATATCCCATAAGCGATTATTGGCACACTTTCAAAATTCCACATACGATCGGAATACTCTCACGCTCATTGATCTCCCGCATCTCTTAAAAAAAATACACAAGAAGTAAAATTCACAAACGATTTCTCAGGAAAAAAAAGAGAAGCTACGTTCTTTCTCGCATAAAAATAATTCGCTTCAAGTTCACGATCAATGCTTCTCTCGTAGGCGCCGTAGTGGTACATAAACGCGCGCATATAGCAGGCGTCTTGGGGGCATCGCAAGATCGCGTTAAACGGCCGCGTATATAGCTGGAATTCACGCGGGGCGCGTAATAAGTCGATGCCTATCTCGTTATTATTATGTCACAGCGTTATTTCAGCGCGGCGCGCAGGCTCTAAACGCGGCAATTACAATGCCGATGACACACAGACGAGGAGGAGGGGGGGGGAGCTCGTTTCCCCGACATAATTAACTAGGCCCCGCGCGCTCACGTCTGCGTAATGTAATTGCGCGATAGACGCCAGCGGCGGTTCTAACGATGGCTCTCTCTCTCTCTCTCTCGCGTATAATGCCTTGATGATTCTCTGCCTCTTCGTGTCTGTGTGCCTGTATTGGCTTTTATTATTCGCCTACGCGAAATTAAAAATTTATAATAGCCTCCTACAATGTTTGCGCCACTAAATCCTCTCGAGAGAGTACGTGAAACTATTCGAAAAGTATAATGTTCGTGGATTTTGTGCTGGACGGGAAAACTTTTGGAATCGGCTCTGTCGCAATATTCGAGAGAGCCGGTGTCTCATCTAAGAGGAAGTAGATAAATATTCGACTATTTAATGTCGTAACGAAGAAATTAAGCTATTATATTCATAAAAAATAGGCCAGTTAATAGGCCGAAGGTTTGATCGTGCCCAGTTGTTCTCTATTACGAGGAAAAAGTGGCAGCGAAGCGTGCACCCTTATGCATACACCACATCAAAATTTTCCACGTCGTCTTTTCGCTAAATTCGTCCCGAGAGCGGAGTACACGCTTTGTTTGCCTTGCGGCTATATCGCGAAACCGATCCGCTCTCGAGACCGTCTGCCCCCCGTGCAATTAGCCGATTGTTCCGTCGTGGAAAATTCAGATGCTCCAGGGAATTTATTAAACTGGGAACGGTGGGGTTTTAAGTATCGAGCGCGAGCCTCTTCCGCGAACTATGGCTCGGTCGTTTTTTTTTTCTTTCGCTTCTAATTTCCGGCCTAATAGCACGAAGGAAAATACCGCGGCAGATGATGACTGGGCTGGTTAATGGATGAATGAGTGGTCCATTAGAAGCAGTTATTTTTTTTTTCGTTTGTTCTTTGATTAAGTGGATAAATTGCTTATTTAAATGATCTTTTTCGTTTTATTCCTTTTTCTCGCTCCTTTTTTTTATAACTTTTAGATGACAGATTATTAGGCGCGAGTAATGGTTCAAACAAAGGGACTTTTTTATGATGACAATAAAAAAAAAAGGACAAGTAGGTCGGAAGTGCACGTTCGGAGTTACGACAATTAATTATATCCGTAATAATGAGAAATAAAATTTTTATTTTGCGACGCTTTCGATATGGCGATAACGTTTTTATGTATCGTCGTTGTTGCGTTATACTCGCAGTTTCAAAACATATTTTTTGTTTTTAATATAAAAAAAACAGACAAATTTTTTAATGAAACTTTAAAAAGCATCAACAAAGACTCACCATAGTCGTCATCGTCTTCTTGCTGGTTATGCCCGTCGGCATGATTTTCCGCGCGATTGTGTTCCGGATGGCTCTCGGGATAAACCGTGGAAACGTTCATGCTCGCCGGAATATTCGCAGTCTACAAGGATGCGTCATAACGAATTTTTACCGAAATTGAAATTCCATATCTAAGGGGTTAGGTTTTATTATTTCGGTATAGCTATACAGTAAAAATTCAATCAACGAACTGAACATAAAAGCGCAATTTAAACGAAGATTAAAAAAGGGGTTCGTAATTAAATTACGTGTAATTTGATAAAAGATAGAAGGCACATGCAAAACCAATTTCAACGTGCAAGGTCAAGTCGAATCTGTGTGCTTTTTTTCGTGCAAATTAAGATAGCGATCGTTGATTAAAGCACTATAAGCAATTGAAAATGTGGAAGTTACGCAATGATAAGAAAAAAAGACGCGCAAGAAAGGTAAATACATGTTATTATAACAATCCACGTCGATCTAATGCGCTATATATACTTCTACTTATTCGGGCTAATGGTGTTCCGACAATGCCATTCCCGTTCGAGCGTGAATTCGAAAAATATTCCAAAAAACGCATGGGCGAAAAATGAACCTTACTCTTCTATCAAACGAAGCTAACGTCCATTTCTACATCTGTCTTTAAAGCTCGACGATTCCTCGGGAGGCGCGATTGCTGTATTACCCTTGGACCTCGTGGCCTTCGCACTGCGATCGTCTTGGCGCATTGACCAACCCCATTCCTAAACCGTCACAGACAAAAGAAAAGAAACACCCGCGAAAACAACGGCAAACAACATCAAACAACAAAACTTTACAAATAAACACGTTCAAATTGATACACACACACAGAACACGGTAAAATCCAACAGAGCCAACACCAAAACAATCGCAGATCCTTGGATTTCGCCGAAAAGAAAAACTGACCTCGCGTTTAGCGAGTATCGGTAACTCGGTGGACAGCCGATTTCTCCGTCGCCTCTGCCGTCGCAGGTGAACCCGACAAAAGTCGACCCAGAGATGCTGCTGCTGCTGGTGCTCGGCGCGCCGGGAGTTGTGGGCCGGGGCTGCACGACGACTGGCCATGCCCGCGCGCTCTGAGCCCTCCGCTCCAAAATCAGGCCTCGGACATTAGCGGCCCACCACCACCACCTCCTACTGATATCCTCGCGTGTATGCGCGTGCAGGCTGGGCGTATGTAGAGCTAGCGTGGCGCCATCCAAGGAGCGCTAGCCTATCCTCGAGACCTTGACACCGGCGGACCGGTCGATCATCTGCGTCCTATAGCTCTCCTCCGGATGCTAATACCCAGCGCTGTTTTACAACATCGAGCTTTTTTTGTATCCAGACCCCCCCCCCTCCCCAAGCCCTTACTTCGCGCCGCCGTGCTTTTCTACTGTTTTGCATAATCGAGCCTCCCTTACCTCCTCCCCCCATCTTCCTCCCTTGTACGTTGGCCATTCGATTTTTCAAGACTCGAACAGAAAGAGAGAGAGAGAGAGACGTACCTTTGGTATTTGCCGGCTGCTGGCGTGTGTCATGGTGCCGCGGAATCCGGATTATCAAGCAGGTCAATGCTAAAGCTTCCGCCCACTTGTCAAGGCTTGATTGATTCGACACTAATGGAATGGCAGAGGGGATTTGCAACAGATACACGGGGCATTATTATTGGACAGGGTGGAATTATGCGGGTTTTAGCGACGTATAGGAGACGCAGGATCGGCGCATATATAAGGGTGTGCAAAGATACACTTTTACGCCGATCAACCAAAATCCTCTGATTGACTTTTCAATGTAGATTCACAAACACAGGAGAATCGCGAGTTGGGATAAGAATTCAGAGAAACAAACAAAATCGGCTTGAGTCTGCCGATCAAACGGGACCGCCTATTGTCGCGCTCCACGATAAATCGACTGCTCGGTCTCGCTAGGGCGCATCCCGGGTAGTATATAGAGAGAGAGAGAGAGAGAGAGAGAGCGAGTTATTCGGTGAAGCCCCGAGGTCTCATTATTAAAGCCGTAGCTCGCGTGCGCTAGATAAGCCTCGCGGCAATTAGCATATCGCGCCTCTCATCCCTTTCCCTCTCTTTATCGTTCACGGGCGTCGGTTTTCTGCCGATCGATGCGAGCGCTCGATGCAGGCCACCTATAGAACGTGTCTACGTATACAGACACGCGGAGGGACTTTGCTTTGATAACGAGCAGACAGTTCGGCCTGACAAATTTACAATTTCGTCTAATTGCCCTCTCTGTCTTTCCAGGTTGGATCAATGTCGTACAATTGGGACTCGAAGATTCCTTACTTCCTATAGAGCATTTAGAGGAGAAACGATTACTCGAGAGGCTTTTAATTTGGCTCGAAAGTCGTCCAAGTTATTAATGTTGCCAAAGAGTCGGGGGGGGGGAGGTATGTATAATGATGCTATACGGAAAAATAACGGGCGTCCAAGCTGTACAGGGGCCGCGTATTAATATGGAAATTGGATTCTAATTTGGCGGTTGGAATATAACGGATATGGATAAAGTTTTTGGCGGGCGCTAGGTGAAAGGGTCAAATCGGTCAATACAAGACTTTTGGATGAAACTCGAAAGTACCGTTCTTTGGAAAAATGCACGCGGGTATTTATTGCAAGAAAACGAAAATTTCAATATGTTTAGCAATCGATTATAAAGGTGCGTAGAAAATCGAGATAACAATTGTATAATTATTAATGCAAGGATTGAATACGAAGTCGTGGGATTTTACAACCACGCCGAGCGAATTTTCTTGCTGAAAATTGTCTACGACCGTCGAGATATTTTTTATAGACAACTTCGACAAAACAAATAATAAAAGCCAGCGATATTAAAGTCAAAAATAAATAAATGCCAATAGATGGAAATGCGTCCGAATTGTTAATTTTTCGTTGACCTTTATTAGTTTTTACATTGGTAGGATCCATATTCTCCGCATTTCTGTATGGATATTCGTACACTTTTAAGTAAACGTACGCGTAATATTGACTGGTAACAAACTGTATAATACCATATTCTTGAAGTTTGCGTAGATGTGCGTTGAATGTTTTGAGATAGGGTGAATTTTTTGAAAAGTAAAAAATTAGAAGCTTTTCCGTGGCGAACAAAGTTTCATCGATCATATCGGCTTTCCAGGGAGAATCTTCGTAATCATAGAAATCGATGATTCGTTGAAGATATGGTAACGACTCGCAATACAAAAAAATTTGTGAATCGGTCAGCGGCGAATTCAGATCTGTCGTCTTACATTTTTGCCTTATAGACTCTGCAAGTTCTGGATAAAAATTCGAAAACAGTCTAATTCGTTCTTTCGTACTTTCATCAATATAAAAAATTACATTTGCATCGACTAAATCTTGATTGGTATGAAAATTATAATATTTCCTCAGCGTAAAATTGGCGCTGAATATGTTTTGCAGAGCGTCCGATACGAATACTATGGACAAAAAGGTGAGCAGAAGGTAAATCATCTTTTCGAACAGTCGACGAGGTTTTATAAACGAGTCCAACAACAATATCCTCACAACGTTGTACGCAGACCAAAATTTCGATTGAACGTTCATAAATTTTCTGAACCTCGTAATAAGCGTAATACACATGACAATGCCAATTGAGATAAGGCAATCGAAATTTGCTTTTGTCTCGCAATAACCGCTATGCACAGTCATGAAATGTTTTCTATGCAGATTCTCGATCTCTACAGATAACGAGAAATATACCTGGGCCAGTCCATTCATCATATAATTCGGAATAGAAGAATAATCAACAAAGTTTAAATTAAAAAAACCATTTTGCATGAATTCTAGCTCGCGAAAAGAGCAGTTTAACGAACGACAAAAGATTCGGCTTATCGCCCCGAAATCACCAAAATCCCAATCTTTCAAGTCGGTATTATGTATATCAGTGCTCAAATTGAATGCTCTACCATAACTTTCCATAATGCGAAGTCGATGTCTGTGTAAATTTTTTATTTTATCCGGAAACAATGTAACATTGCTGGGATAAAATAAATTTGTGTGCAAGCCGTTAAATGGATTGTACCGATGTATTCGAAGTGTCGGACTTTGGTTCTCCGCAATCAATGATTTTGTTGGATAGAAACGTTTGTTTGGTTGTACGACTTCTATGACAGTCACGTCGAAGAACCATTTTTGCGACCAAAACGTCAAAACACTGTCTACCTTTGAGTTATACGTACTGCGCAAGTGAATGACCAAACAGTAGGGCCGCGGACCCTCTTTAATGAGCGGCGACAATAAGCGAAACAAACGAGATAACCCGACGAATAGGTATCGATCGTCATGCTCGGTTTCGATCAAAAAAACGTTCAATCTGTTCAGCGTAGGAGTGATAGCGTATGTTTCTTGAAATTTCGCCGGTAATGGTTTACCTCGTAATTTCGATAAGTCGATAACTTGAGTTGGAAAGCTCTTTGCAATTTTATTCGTCACTTTTTGAGTAAAAAAAGAGAATTTTGGGTTACCCAGGGTGAATACAGTCAGGAGATGTGGTTGCGCTTCATCCGCCACGTGGTTAATTATGTCGTTAATGAAATTAAAATCATCGCAGCGCACGTGGTGCAACACGAAAATTACACAGTACCATTTTACTGCACACAATTTCATCTTTATATCACTGTTCGACTGTTTTATTTCAGGCGAATTTAAAGTTCAAATGTTAAATGTCGAGGCTCAACTCGTTTCGTCAACATAAAAAACGTTACTAACCGTTGAAAACAATATTTTTTGCGTCGCAGGCTTTTGTGAATTATTGAAAAAAAGAGTATTTTCCTATTGAATTGTCAAGAAAGTAGGTCGAATTTTTTTTTTATAAATAATGTAATATGTTTGTCTTAAATATTAAATATAGGCTGCAAGTTTGCCGCAGAGCAACGTTAGGAAACTGTTTCGATTTATGTAATAATTAAACAAACAAGTACAAGAAAAAAAAAGCATCGCATATGCCGATCATTACAATATTAAATTTCCCAGCAGTCAGACAGAAAGACACGTATACGCGTCAGTCAATATACAGCCGAGTCTTCGGTACACGAGAAAAGCGTTTTAAACGCAGGCTAATAATCTGAAGAGGCCTCTGATACGATCTTTGGTATTTGATTGATCCCAGGGCAATTGACAGTCCGTAAAATGCCTCGCGAGGGAGTCAAGATTGGCACTTTTATAGAAACATTTCACGGCGGCTGACAAAGTCGAAGCTAAGAGGAGGGAAGGGGCATGCGACCATTGCGTGGACTGTAACGTAAGGCAGAGCCGCCGGCGACGAGGATGAGCAGCAGGCCGAGGCATTTGTGGGCCGAGGCCGAGTGCCCCAGGCCTTCTGTTCATCATCATCATCTCGAGAGAGAGAAGCATCGAGAGCGGCTTAGAGGGCGACAGGCAGAGTTGGATAATCGCCGATCGAAAACTACTGGAAAACTCAGACGCGCGTCTATATTGATCGCGCGTTTTGATTGAAATTTTGGCTTTAAATCTTGGCGCGTACTTGAGGGAAAATTTTGATTTAGGGTATTTTCGCGCTTAAATAGAATGTCGAGCTGATTATTCGATGTATTTCGTGAGTTATTGTAGAAATAATTATGCGGGTGATTGATAATACGTATTTGATTGGAGTTCCGAGGAGACTGCAATTTTGTTATGTAAATGCAGGTGTGAATGATTCACAGAGTATGATGCGTCTGGTAAATGCACCTGTAGAAGCGCTGTACCGAGCGCCAGATCTGTACGTCTGGTAGCTCTTACTAAAGGAGCTTGCGAGCAATAGAATGTCTCAATGTAAGTCTCTGCACCGACTTCGTATTTCGGTGATATTCCGTACATTTTTTTGTATTTTTGTATAATTTTACGTTTCATTGCCGAAGAATTCTGTCAATATACGTATAAAAATAATAATGTCGCGTCATTCTTAAAATTTTCGTTCTGAATTCTTGCGCTGATTTGAAAAAATAAAACATCATTTGAAATGGAATAATTTTTAAAATTACTCATTGCAATTATAATTATTGCGAACGATTCTTATTTGATGCGAATTTCAACGATCGAGTAAAAACATCAACAATTGACAACAGACAGACTTCAACCGTCAGAGTCAAAATAATTTTATTTACATCTGAAAAGCAAGATGGATCAATATAAACATGTCATTGAAATACATTAAAACAATTTGCATATAGCCCCAAAAATCACTTAAAAAAAAAAGGAAAAAACAACTATACACAATCCCTTCATCTGTCCATCAACGCTGCAGCCCATCGAGCCCATCAAGCCACGTCGTTCACCAGTAAGCTAGCTCAGAAGAGCATAAAAGGGCAACGAGGGAGGGAAGGGGGGGTATCGTTAGGGAGCCGCATCTCTCCGTGACTCTGGCCTTAACGGTTTCCAACCGGTTCTCCAACGAACGGGCGCAAGCGCGCATTGTGCAAGCGATATATCGCTCGGCAGAGCAGCCGAAGGAGGAAGGAAAGACGGACGGACGGCCGCGGCGCCGGGGGGATAAAGGAAAAAACACGGCCGCTCACGGCGTTATGCCCGTGCACGGGCGCGGGATCGCCCCCCCCCCGGGGGCGCAAAAACGGACGATTATTGAAGCCCCCCCCCCCCCCCCCTCCCCCGTTCCCTCTTGGGCTCGCCCGAGCACGCCGTTACTACTTGCGAACCGCGCACCTCCTCCTCCGCGCCACACGCAGTCTTAGCCACTCTCGCGACGCTTATCCCTACTTATTCGTACGCTGATAAAACGAGGATATGCAAACGCGTTTGGTCATCGAGAGAAGAGTTGCACTGATTGTCGTTTCTCTAATCAGCGCGGGCATGGACAATGAATATCCTGTTGTCTACCCGATTATTATTATTTTTTTTTGTTATATTTTTCTAAACCAATGCGTGGAGGTACACGAGAGAGCGCACAATAGATGCTGTGGGGTCCCTACGGGAAAAAGTCGACTCTTGCCCCCAGCACAGCATAGGAGCGCGAAGCGTGACCGGGTGTACCATTACGCCCGACCGGCTGTAATTGCGCGCGCGAGTGAGCTATTTCAAAAGCGCCGTGACATAAAGCTCCCGCGCGCGACTCTCTCTCTCTCTCTCTCTCTCTCTCTCTCGGCGTTTTCGGCAAGTCTATATGCGATTGTCATACGGGCTGGCTTTTGGAGGGAATACTGGCCTCTCTCTCTTTCTCGCGGTGTTAATAATCCTATTCTTGGCTTCTCACACGGCTTGACGTTTGTAATTCGTTATAAGGCTCCAGTTACGTGTTTATTCTCGTATAGCTTTCGTGAGCTCGCGGGGGCTTGTTTATGAGGCGAGACACCTCTCTCTCTCTCTCTCTGTGACTTAAAAGATTCGTATATGCGGGGTGGGGGGAATCAAACGATCTGCGTTGCGTGCTTTTTCGACAGGTTACTTTTTCTCGTTGAATCGTTGATATATTATTTTTTCTTTTTCATTGCACACGCACCTCTTTTTCCATTCGGCAATCGAGGTACTTTTATCTCTGCAAGTGCAATTCGTCTCGTCATGTCGTATGCGCGGGCTGGTAAAAATTTACGATCTTATTTTTGGCGCGTTTAATCGTTGCGAGAGCGCTATGAGCCCTCGTATCTCAGCGAAGAGAGAGAGAGAAGGAGAGGCGCGTTATAAACGACTTTATAAACAATAACGCGATAAAAAGCAGCTAAAACGTTAAGCGAATAATTAAGAACTCTCAGTGTCGCATAAGCGCTTCAAGCGATAATCCGACTTTTTTGAAAAAAAAAATAAAGAAAATCTCTGGTTTACCTTAGCGTATTAAAAAAATAAATGTGTAAAACAAACGCAATGCGCTAAATCATACAAACAGGCGTCGAGAGTCGCGTGTAGTATAGTTGCAGGCCTCGAATATAAAAGGCAAGATAGAAACATATATAACGGGTAATCCTCGGGCCAGTAAACAAAGGCAGGGAGAGGATCGCGGGGGAGGGAGAGAGGGTGCAGTCTCGTCACACGTCGCGGGGCTTGGACGCGCACTGTGGTTCGCGGAAGCCCAAGCCTTTAATAGCCGACCGACCGAGAGAGAGGGAGCAGAAGTACACACCTGCGCGAGCGTATATACGGGAAGACGAGCGCGCGGCAGCTCAGGGGAGAGAGAGAGAGAGAGAAAGAGCAAAGCAGCGCTATATGAGATTGCCGGGCGTCGGAGCGAGGCTCAGTTGGCCGCCGGAGACTCTCGCGCACGGGGCCGATCTTTCGCCAAGACGATTATCTTAGAGACTCGCCCTCACGGCTTTCACCCTCCCTCCCAGCCAGCGATTGTTTCGTTTTGGTTTGCGATTTGGTGATTTTTTTTATTGTGGTCTATTGTGCACCGGCCGAGTCTTGTGATCAGCGAGGATTTTTGATTGAAGTTCGCGATCTTGGCTGACTCCGGTATTGGCGGTTGTCTGGAGACACGGTGAGTACTTGGGTTGATTTTTTGTTTTGTTTGTGGTTTATGGTGTTGGTGGTTGGTTTTGGGTTTCTTCGCTAATTATACAGGGATCGAGTTCGATGGGTTTTGTTCGTTGGTTGGAACGGTGTTAAGCTGGTTTCGAGTTACGCGTATACCGATATGGATGCCATACCGATCTTCTTGGATTTAAGAGATCGGTATGCTGTAAATGAATTTCAATTAGCAAATAAAGCCTTAGCAACGCTCGTATAACGTTGAAACCTTGGCTTAAACTGTTGTTTCATTTTTTTTATTATTTTCGAGATTACGCTTTACTTTACCTTTGATAAATCGGTATCGAGCGATCGTTTGAAAATGTTACCACTTGCATCGTATCGTTTGAGTACTCCATCCGAAATTCCATTATTTTCGTGCACCGATACACGCTTCTATATCTAATCTTCGTTGAATTCGTAATCTAAAAAATTCGATAAAATAATTAGAATACAATGCGTTCGAATTACGCAAGCCGTTATTAAATACGTCCCGTGTCCCGAAGTATATCCGAACCTAATCATTCCAATTCCCTTCACCGAACTCGACACATACACAAACTCTGCAATCATTAACTCGATCTCCATCGTGTCAATTAACCGTAACTCGACCCACAACCATTCTACAAATCCAAAATCAATGACCGGCTATATACGCATCCGAAACCCCCAAACTCCTCGCAAAGCACCTACCAAAAAAGAAAGGCAAAAAAAGTCCTCACCTACTGAACACGAAAAATCAGCTCGCACTTATCGTAGCTACAATTCTCGGCCACTTGTATAGAGGATGCAATAATTAGCCCGAGAGATAAGAAGAGCGGTAGTCGGTATATAAGCAGACGTAAACGCAGAGACGCGAAGAGCGAGAGGGGCGTGTGTGTGGGTTTATAAAGCGTGCCGATCGTCAGAGACGTCGGCTCTTCCCACGGCTAATTGGAGCGTCGGTGTGGCTCGGTCTACACAGGCCTAGAAGGATCCGCCTGACTTTTCGCGCCCAACTTCTCTTTATGGCTCCATTGTGCGGACGCCGCGGATTACGAGATGTAATGCACGCACACACGGAGCACCGCTACGCCGGATTAATCGTCCGAGAGTTTTATATTGTCTCTCGGTTCATCTTCCTTTGTTGTTTTTCTTCTTATTTTTCTTCTATCCTTGCGCCGCGCTCCGTACCGAGAAGAGAATCAGCTGTTACAGTTCGAGTAGATTTTCAGTATAGGCGACGTCTTTGCCGAGCGCGTTACGTAAAACGTGTATATGAATCCGGCTACCAGCGATTTTCCAATATTCCTCAGCGTTTGGTTCAATTCGAGTTTTACAATGATTAGAAAAAGAAAATGGAGAAAAATAGAGAGATAGAGGAAAAATATAAACTGCGAGAAACTACACGTGGATTACGAAATACTGCGTAGTCGTGTACGATGGAAAAAAGGAACTCGTCCTCGGGGCTCGCTGTCCCGTTTCCCATCATCAGCGCAACAGGGGGACAATCGTCGTAGTCGGCGCGTATACATAAATCTCGTAACTATCGCGATATTGCCGCTTGGCCGTATACACTCCAGAGAGAGCCTGTATAGATTGCCGCTTCTGAAAATTCATCTCCCATACGCGTGCAATGGAGTGTGTACAGGTAGAGGGCCGTAAGCTCTCGGCTCTCTTTGCGCGCTCGTTACGCAAGTGTTATACCGCGCTTACACTCGAGAGAGCGAGCGTATGTATATATAGGTGTACTCGAGCAGGGGGGGCCCCTGTTGCGTCGCGGTGTTGGCTATATTAGGGTAAAGGGACGACAGGCTCGCTCCAGCCGGTGAGCGCGCGCGACGTAAACAGGCGCACCTGTTTTCGTCAGGCTCGCAGCATCGCGCTGCCACCTCTCTCTCTCTCTTGCCGACTCGAGCCTTAATAAGCGCTACTGGTATTCAGGCAATTCTCTCGTGCGTTTCAGGCGAAAACAGTCTTAACTCCCCCTTCTGCTCGTCGTTCGATCGCTCTTTCGTCGTAAAAAATCCAAAGGAGGGAAGAGAGCTTCTGCTATACAACGAAACAACCTCTCTCTCTCGATTTCACGGTTGGTCAATGCCGCTTTGTACGCCGCGGCAGACACAGCAAGCCGTATAACCGAGAGCACACGGGCATTGATACAAGCAATAAACATTTAATTAACAGTTGGAATTTCAGCAATTATGCTCTCGCGGAGTCGAGAGCGAGCGAGCGCGGAGAGGTGCGCTTTCCGCGCGCGCAAAGAGCAGATGCAGCCCGCGCCTAATTGCCGCAATCTCCGTGAGCGATGAACGCTCTCTCTCTCTCTCTCGCGAGAGCGGGCAGGAAGCCAAGAGAGATACGGATGAGCGCGATGAGAGGAGGACGAAGAAGGAGGACTCGCGCGGCTGCATCCTTCTTCTTTCCCTCTTCCTCCTCTGCGTGTATATGGAGGCTTCTATTAAGCCCGGGAAAAATAAACAAAACGCGAGAGGGAGGCCAAGAGAGCGCCTCTGTAATACATACCAAAACGTCCTCCTCGTCGTCTTGGTCGCGGGCTACAAGCGAGAGAGGGACCAACATAGCCTGCGGGATGTAACGTTGCAGTGATTGATGCGCCGAGGAGGATCGGTATAGCACACTCCTCCCCGTGTCCTCCCCCCCCCCCCGAGAGAGCGGTCGCGTTGGCGCGAAAAACCGGAGCCGATTTACCGGTTTTTCCCGAGAGCGACGACGACGACGACTCGCCGGCTCTTACCCTAATCGGACGAGAGAGGGAGAAGAAGAAGAAAAAAAGGAAAAGGACGCCGGTGTAGCGGCCTGGCTATCTCTCTCCCCATCAAGGAAAGTGGAACGAGCCGGGGGGGCAAGGGAAGGGGAAGAGGCCGGAGAGATGGCCGAGCGGAGATATTGCACGAGCGCGAGGGCAGACTCTCTGAGAGCCCGGCCATATGCGGATTATTTAGGGGGAGGATCGCCGCGTCGCGCCTGCGCACCTCTCTCCTTAGCTCTCGGCTCGCTCTTTTTGTTTTCGGCCTGTAGCGGTTGTTATCCGGGATGCCGCTGGCTAAGATCGCAAAGATCGCTGGGACTACGGTGTGGTCTACCTCTATGTATGTATATGTATATGTATGGGTATATTGCCGCTGTTGCTGCTGGGAGAATGTTCTCTCCTCTGCTGCAGGCGCTTCCTTCTCTCTTCGGGTTTATTATGAGAGCTCGAATAAAAAAGGGCCATAGGGAAGCCAAGAACGGGGGGAAAAGGGCTCGGGTGATTTTTATGTTTTCGGGAACACAATGGGAATGTTTTATTCTACTGCTGCTGGGTAATCGAGAGTCGCGCGCCTCCCGTGTATACTGTATGTACATAGATAAAGTAATTGCTGCGAGAGAGAGAGAGAGAGAGAGGGAGGGAGGAAGTCCGAGGTAATTTTTTATAGAGTCCGGATTTTATAACACGCGCGCGGAAAATCGTTTATTCAATCGCGTGCGTGTAGGGGGGGGAATCGGTTTTTGCCGTGCTATAGAGGGAAAAAATAGGTATACACGACTTGGTAATTATCGGTAATGGACCGTAATACCTAATACGATTATCCTTTTCCGATAGATTGTTTAATATACTCGGCGAGAAATAAACAATTACGATAAAGCTTCTATTCTGTGAATTTGAATCAGCCGCTGATATGACGCACCGACGAAGCATCTAAATAAATTGTTTCTCCCCATCCCTATTACATCGCGATGATCGCGACGAAATTATAATCTCACAAAGAGACTTAGGATAGGCTCGCTCGTCCGTGTACAATAGGCTTAGAGATTCGTCAGCTATTTCGCAAACTCGTTATTTCTGATTATGAATCAATGGTATCAAGGATTTAGCAGGTAGGCGTATAGAGGGGGGGGATATATGGCGCCATTAACCTAATCGTTCGACGCGGCGCGCTCTTTGCGAACGAGCGATTTTTCGATGATAATAGCAGCTTTTGCATTATGATGTCAGAGAAAGAGAGAGAGACTCGCCGACTCACTCTTGTAATATCAGCGGCTATTTATACATACGCACACGCAAAGTCGTGATCGTAGATCAACAATAGATCGCGTCCACTGAATTAATTTTTGTTTTTCTCGATATATATCTATGTGTATCGGTCTATTTGCGGCGCCAGAAGCGACATTGTATCTGGCTGTGTGTATTGCTCTCGTGGAAAACGATATATATACGTTGTTTTCTCATTGTTGTGCCTACACGTAAACGCTTGTTTTGACATCGGCTCTCGTATATAAGAGGCGCAGATTCGCTCGCGTTATAAATATACGCGTTAAATAATTCGAATCGTTACAAAACGCTTGTGCATTAATATCGGAGCGCGCGCGTGTGCCCGCGGGCGCTGGAAAAACGAAATAATGATTCACCCGGAATTTTTCTTTCTTCCTCGTGAGCCCTCCCCCCTTTATTACCCCCCCCCCTTCGGCATTAGCGATACCGTAATTATCCGTGAAAAATTTCAATTCCAAGCACGAACGCGCGTAATTCGCTTGTGTACGATACACAGAGCGCTCTCTTCTACTCTCTGCATTCCCTGGCCTGCCTCTGAGCGCATTTAAATTTCGTTTGTAACGCACGACCATGTAATACGAATTCGAGCGTGATCTGATTTTTTTGTGCTTTTCTTCTTTTTTTTTCGTCACTGCTCTCTTTGCATTCGCGACGTTTACGAAATCGGCCGCTTTTTTTAACGGCTCTTGTTGCAATGGTCGCGCGTGTATTATACACTTGACCAAAAAAAAAATGGGAAAAATATTGAATCTTAATTCCGAGCGCTCAATGATTCGCGCGAGAGTTAATTATCCCGCGCATTCTAGGTGTATATCGGGTAACAATAATAGCGTCCGTTACAATAATACGCCCTCTGAGTCTATAGGTAAAGGCAATAATAGCCGTGGCAAAAAGACGGTATGCGGTGCGAGCGAGTTGTAAAAAAAAAGAGCAAAACCGAGACACAGTAAGCATAAAGCCACGCAGGGGCAATTATTAACGAGCCAGTCGGTCGGCGTATAGATCGGCTAATCGTTGCCACCCTACTTACGAGATTATTCGAAATAATACAGCATGAGCCGCGAGAGCGAGCGAGCGCGAGTGGCGCTAAACGCTCGGCTCTATAATTAGTCCAAGCCCGACTATAAACTCCGTCAGCTTTTTGCCTCCCTCGGCATTTACACTAGTCTCCAATATAGAAAACGACCGATTTTTCCGCGACAATATATATATACACAGCCAACGACTCGAAAAATCTCGGTACGATCATTCTTATTCGGCATCGGGCGATCTCTAAACCGTGAGAAAACGACAGTCGAATAGACGTCTCTCGTTCGGAGAAAGAGAGAGAGAGAGAGAAAAGGAGGGAGAGGGGGCGGAGAGGGACGGTGTATGGTTCACGCTCTGATTTGTGGAGAGGCTGCGGTCTGGCGGGAAAGCCGAGAGCCCGATGGAAAATTAGCAGCCACCCGCTCGCCGAGCCGAACGGACGGAAAAAGACGAGCTCGGTCAAGAGTGAGAGCGCAAGAAAGAGAGAAGCAAGCTGCTCTCTGTGCGAGGCGACATGCGACGCTCGTTTAGCGGTTCCCCCCCGTGGGGATTCAGATCGAGGCCATCGGAGAGACGGAGAGAAAGAGAGGCCCTGATATACGGGAATAGCAAAGGGCCCGAGAGGACCTCGGGTTATGCACCGATGACTCTCTCTCTCTCTCTCTCTCGCTCTCTTAGGGGGCAGCCCAAGGCGGAAGGAGCCGTTATTGGTTTTTGCGATGGTTGCACGCTTGGCTGACTCTCTTCCCCCCCTGTTACCGATCGCGCAGCTTGCGTAACCTCCCTCTCTCTCTCCCTCTCTCTCCCCCTCTCTCTCTCTCTCTCTTTCTAAGCATCTGAATCATCGACTCCGCTTATTTTTTATTCTTCGTTGTTTTTTCTCCTTTTTATCTTTTTATTGTTGTCCTCCACGCTGCTATGCAGGTATGAATACGAGAGGGGGAGTAGGACTCTGCCGGTGTATTTTTAAACCGGAGAGTTAACGAGAAATTTTTAGAGCTTTTCGTGGAAACCGGATAGCTTGGCAGCGCGGCCGGCGCAACAGAGAAACATTTCGTTTTGCAACGCAAGCGCCATTTGGTTTTAAATCGAGGTTTATATTCGAAATCATTGTTTTTTTGTTGCCGCTTTTGTTCTCTCGCTTTGTTTTTTATAGCGAGAGGGTGAGAATCGTGGTGGTGGGACGTGAAAATGAAAAAAAAAAGGAAGGAAAATAGTCGCGGTGATCGCATATCTGACGTGAAAATCGGCAAAGCACGAAGAGAGCGCGCCCGGTTATGATATCCGGGAGAATTTATAAGAGCGCGGCGCAGAAGAAGAAAAAAAGGCATTACTGCAAATAAACAGTTATTCGATGATTTCCGGGCCGAGATAGCAAGCCCGAGTTATATTCTTCGACTCTGACTTTTTCTCTCTCTCTCTCTCACTTGGCCTTTTTGCTGTTACCTGAAAACTTTTCAATGTAAATTGCGCGCATTTTAGTACCTAACGGTACAGCCTATACACCGACTGCGGCTCTCGTTCCTGTTAAGAGATCTCGCCTTGAGACAGGGACTCTCGAGCTTTTATTTTCAACTTCGTTATTATTTTTTTTTTAACGATTTGACGTTAACAAACGAGCAAAAGATTAAAAAAAAAAGACCAGTGTTTTAAAAATTCTTCGTGAAGTTATAACACGTCCACCACCTCGTATCTCGATCGCCTTCGAAGCGAAGAAAAGGACAGGAAATTTGCCGTGGGGACATTTAAATTCTCTCTGGCGCTTGGTACCAGTAGATACAGACAGGTTGGGCCAGACAAGTGCGTTTGCCTCCCCCCCTTTTTCAATCTTTTAATACACACGCTGCAGCAGAAATTACCTTGAATTTTCTTTTATTTCTCTTCTCGGGAATAAAAAGAGAGGGAGAGAGAGAGACCTCTAATCACGCGCATTTGAATAAAAGTCAATGCTCGCGAGCTCATTATTGCAAATAACACAGCGTCGAGATTACAAAGTATACCTTACCGAGACCATAGGTTGACCGGGAAGCTATACGTAAAATCGGAGAAAAAAAAAGAATCGTCGCTTCGCTGATTTGCAATTCAAAATTTTCACGCGTAGCATAATCGCAAGTAATATGGCTCTCAGCTCGTCCCAATTGAATAAGAAAAAGTCGAGCTTGACTCGTTACGATTGACATATCTCTCACGCGCGCTCTCACATCCTCCTTGGCTCTCGAATTGATCTGAATTGTTTAATTGCAGAGTACCGGTGCTGGTGCGGGGCACATAAATCGTAGATATGCCCACGCTCATCGCTTATTGTCACTTGCGCTTCTCTTCCTACTTTTGCCGATATTAAGTCATTTTCTCGACTCAACGCCTGACTTTTGCATTGCGATCAGGTATATATACATAAGCGCGCTTGTGTATAAGCTTTTCCGGCCGCGTGGACTGTTGATTCGCGAAAACGTCATCTACGAGTAGTTTTCTTTCTCTCGATCTCGTTTATTAGTTTGGCTATCGCCGCGCGGTGCACCGGCTGAATTTTCCTTGATAAGCTTTTATCGCCGCCGCTGTAAGCTACGCGCCGTTGGATTTGCAATTGGCACGAAGCCGGGCTGGTATGTTGACAAATTTTAACGAGCGTTAACGATTTTTTATTTTGCCTTTCTAAAAATATAGGTCGCGAGTGTATTCGTGTGTTGGAGAAGGGCGAACGTTTATCAGGTATATGCTTATCAAGTGCTGGCGTAATTCACCTTTTTCTTTTTTGGTAATTTCCAGCAAACCGAAAACGAAGCTTTAACGGTGCTACCTCAGTAGTTGCTACCGCCGAGTGTACTTAACATCGGGATCGCGTGTTTGCATAGATATATACGCTTAAAGCGACGTTCTCTATCTCCAAAAGAAAATTAACGCATAGCGACGCAGCGCAAAGGCGTTTATCTTATCGCGCCTTCTCGATTAATTCCTTAAAACGATGAGCACGAAAGCGAGAGAGAGAGCGAGTACAAAACAGGTGCACAGCCTTTTATCTGCCTGCCCTCCGAGTCCCCTATTTATTTGAATGTTAATATTGAAACTCCGCCGTACATATAGAAAGGCCAGTTTCAAACGAATAACGCACACGCGCAAAGAGCTCTAAAAGCCTGTGTCGCGCGTGATTACAATAGCTTGTTAGATAATAGAGCCGCCGCGAGCAAACGTATACGAGAAGGCGCGTACACACATAACGCGAGAGCGAAAACGCCGAGTTATCTGACGTACGAAAGCGCGTGCTACACGGGTGCGCAAGATGGCAGCTTACAAAGAGAGGGAGAGCTACTTATACGCTAGAAACCCAGTTACGAAAAAAGACGACGACGACGAAAAAAAAGAGGGAAACAAGTCCAAAGCTCGTAACGCCCGTTGTCCTCTATATAAGCTGAAACACATGTGTGTCGCAATGACGATGTCGTATAAGACGGAGATACACCGGCGCGCGCGTAACCAGC
This sequence comes from Anagyrus pseudococci, assembly GCA_030522585.1. Classification (NCBI taxonomy): domain Eukaryota; kingdom Metazoa; phylum Arthropoda; class Insecta; order Hymenoptera; family Encyrtidae; genus Anagyrus; species Anagyrus pseudococci. Next base: position 3,364 of record JAPYYQ010000766.1, on the reverse strand, counting down.
CGTTATAAATGCAGCTATGTATCGAACGAGATGAGAAGCAGAGTTGTAACATTGTGCTTGCAGCCTGTATTATTTTGTTTTTCTGCAAGAAAAGAATAACCGAAGGTTTAACGTCGCAGCTGGAAAATCTCGCGAGTTTGCCGATCTCATTCGCGATCGGTATATATCGGCTGTATGCGTTTCCTGGATGTTCTTTATTGAATAGCCAAACGAACGAAGGACGAGCCCGCGGAAAAATTTCCTTTCGATTTTGCGTTGAGCATAGAAGGGATAAGCAATGGATGCTGGTTTATGTTGAGATTGACGATTGTGTGGGTGAGTGATGTTTGTATGCGGGACAGGTGTAGAGAGAAAGAACGGGGTTGGCGTGTACGATAGAGCGCTCGGGAAAAGCAGAACGAGAGCTGCGCCGCGATAACCTGGTGCCGAGAGAGAGAGAGAGAGAGAGAGAGAGAGAGAGAGAGAGAGAGAGAGAGAGAGAGAGAGAGAGATCGGAGAACGAGAGGGAACGGTGTCGCGCTTGTTTGAACACTTTTACGATACTCTACTTTTCTCCTTCGCTTTAGATTTTTCGTTCTTTTTTATTTATTTTGTTCTTTGCTTTTCATTTTCGTTGTTGATTGGTGGACTGACACGTCAGCTGCAGCCTGATTTTCGAGCTTGGAAGAAGGACGAAAGACGAAAAAGGAGGTAAATCCGTAGGAATTGTTTTATTGACGATGCTATAGCGTGTATGTGCGGATGGGAAGTAGGCTGGATTAATATGATGGTCACGTGCCGCGTACAATGCTAAGGGGAGAACTTATCATAATTTCATTCAATCCTTATTGTCGTATTGTAGCTTATATCAACGGATAGAAAAATCACTATTTCCATTGTAATCCAAACGAAATACTATACGTGTTCATCTCTTATTCAACATAAATCGGTAACGACGTTAACGTGTACTAATAACCACAGGTGAAACTTCTAAAGGACGTTAAATTTCGCCTCTAGTCAACTAAAAATGCAATATACTGCAATAAATGCAATATAATTGTAATTATATACGATAACCTCATGAGCGCAGATGGCAAGCTTAAGGACGGTACTGGGCTTCAACGAGCTGACGGACAAGAGCGCGAACCTGCTGCGCGCCCTGGTAGCCGAATTTCTCGGGACGATGCTGCTCAACTTCTTCGGCTGCGGCGCCGTCATGTCCGGCAGCATACTCGCCATCAGCTTCTCATTCGGCCTGACCGTCGCGGCCGCTATACAGGCTATCGGGCACATATCCGGCGGACACGTTAATCCGGCCGTCACCGTTGGCATGCTCTCCATCGGCAAGGTAATATATACGAAAAAGGCGTTGATCGAAAAAGAAGAAATGAATAATAAAAAAAAGTGACTATTCGGCGCAGGTATCGGTCGTCCGAGCTATTCTGTACGTAGCGGTGCAGTGCGGCGGAGCGATCGCCGGCTCGGCCGTGCTTCGGGCCCTCTCCTCCGAGAAGATGGAGTCGAGCCTGGGCGACGTGAAGCTGGCGAACGAGCTGACGCCGGCGCAGGGGCTCGGGGTCGAGTTCTTCCTCGCGTTCATCCTCGTCCTCGTCGTCTGCGGCGCCTGCGACCCCGGCAAGCCCGAGAGCAAGCCGCTCGCGCCCCTCATCATCGGCCTCGCTGTCACCATTGGACACATTGTTGGCGTGAGTATCGCTCTCTCAATCTGGGGGGAGGATTTATAATTAAAACGCTTGGGGGGTGATCGGCATACGAGAAGAGAGAATGACAAAGAAAAAGGGGCCTCTCTCGGGTATACAAAGTAGAGATCGTATTCGAGACGACACGACGCGGAATGCGATCAGTCTGTCGCGCGAGTGTATACGTCTGGCAGCGAGAGAGAGAGAGAATTTGGATGGCATCCAATTCCGCGCTGACAAATTTTTCCTCTCTCTTATTTATCGTTGCACTCGCGTTGATTAACGACGCTTAATAGTTATAGCGATCGCTTCAAGCCTGATCGCATAATCCGCTATAGAGCGGAAGATTGTACAGAAGCATCTCTCTCATATTCCATAGGCATAAAAGTCAAATTGAAACCTCACATGATTGCAGATTCCGCGGACGAGCACGGGCATGAATCCAGCCCGAGCCCTCGGGGCGGCGGTGGTGAAGGGCGAGTACCCGGACCACTGGCTCTACTGGGCCGGGCCGATCCTGGGCGGCGTCGCAGCCGCGCTCATCTACACCCACGCCCTCGGGCCGGCCAAGAGCGAGCCCAGCCGCCCTTACACGGGCGTCGCTACCGAGGAGAAGGAGGTACGCTCGTCCTGCTGATTACAGCCCCTCCGTTACTCTCCTGCTCCTCCCTTGCATCTAGCTCTCGCGAAGCGCAGTAAGAAACGGATAAGCGCACCTGGCTGCGATCTTTTTCTCCTGGATCACCGCGAGAGACGACGCGTTCGCCGCGGAGAAATGAAATTTAACGATTTACGAGAGCGGGGCCTGTGCCGTTACGTGCGCGTACACGGATGGATTCTAGAGCGGGCGTAAATTGAGATTAACGCGAGAGAGGAATACTACGCGGCCGGGATCTCTGTATGCAGGTTCGTTATGCCGGGCTTGATTTATGAGCGTCTCGGGGAAAGAGCTTGTGCGCGACGTAAAGGTGAGCGATGGAATGTTGGTTTCAGGTAATTCATATTGATTGGTTTCGGAGTATTATATGTGGAAGGAGGAAACGGTCGCGGTAATGCTGGGACTTTTCTTACTGCGCTTCTTTACATTTTTTTTTTATACGGCGTCGTGGCTGCTAACGAGATTCAGTAGATAATTTTTGTTTATCTTTCGGTTTAGCGTTTTTTTTTGTTTGTTTTTGAAATTTTTTGTTAATTTTTAATGCAATCGATGTGTAACATTTCAGGGACGTTAAGACGGGATTGTGCGTGTTGTGGAAATTAACGAATTAACAAATCTTCCTTGTTAGCGCTGAAAAAAGGAAGAAAGTAAGACAACGTGCATTATTTAATAGCGTTTATATACAATTAGATCTCGCGTATTTTGTAATAAACCGATGTGTTTTCAAACGAGCCCGATTATCAATCGCAAACATTTAACAACGCACTCTTGCAGTTTTAACATCTGACAAATTAATAATCTCTGCTACATCCTTCATACGTAACGGCAAATAAGCATTAACGTATATATGTGCACTAAACAATATCAGCTCAAGATAACAGCTGTCTTTGAATTTAAACGCGCCCAAAAATTGACGCGTCTGCTTAACGGGCAGTGATGGCCGAGCGGTTAGAGTAACCCTCGCATACATTGCTGACCTAGGGGTCGTGGGTTCGATTCCCGTCAGAATCATCGAAGATTTTTTTCT